>NNCF01126499.1:0-22088 GCA_002313205.1 Laupala kohalensis
TCGATGAAACTGGAGCAAAGAGGAGCGATCAGCACCCCATTCCCTGCTACTCAGACACTTTAATGTTCTCGTTCTTATGTCTAAGATTTTCACCCAGACTTGAACCCCGGCAGACCTGAGACACATTCTCATACAGGGAATAAGTGAACCAGGCGGCACACTATGCTGTGTGCACTTTATTACCGGTTTCACACGTATCTACGTGTTAAGGTTCGTTAAGTACATATTTCTTCCGTGTACCCTACACGTGGAGAATATATGTGATAACTTTCAGTCAGGTGAAAATGGCGTCCAGCCGGGACATCAATAATCGATGTTACATTAATAAATCAATGGAAACCTCTAAGAATAGCGCGATGGAAAATAGTGAATAGACTGCAAAGCGATCATAAAGTCATACATGTTGAAAAAGAATTGCAAGAGAATACTAATCGAATAGTAAATGAGGGAATACATTTTCGGAGAATAGATAGGAAAAAGCTAACTAAAAGAAAGGAAAAAGTACGGAACAAAAAGAAAAGAGAATGAGGACAGCAGACACAACAGAAGAAATAGTGGATAGTCTACAATTAAAATTGTTAGCAGTATATGCAGTGTGTAAAAAAGAGGAAACACCACAAAAAACGGAAGGTGAGATGGTGCACGAGGGAGCAAACGCTAAAAAAGAAATTTGTCAATCAAAAACACCAGTTGCAACGGGCGCGTCGGAGGGGTGGAATACGGAAGAGGAGCACAATGAGTACAGAAAAGCGAGGTTAGACTATAGGGAAATGGTACTGGAGGCAAATAGGATACGTTGGCAGGATTATGTTGAAACAGCATTTACAAAATCAATGTAGGGAATTCCATATTTAATTAGTACACACAGGATACGAAGGAAAGATATATCGAGACCATTGAGTATAGAAGGAGAGGGGTGGCACAAATTAGTGCACAAACATGGCACAAATTAGCGCAACGTATGATGAGAAGCATATTTCCTAAAACGGAGAAGCAAGAATGGGAGATTAGGCAGGTGGAGTAGAAAGAAATACCAGAAATACAAAAAGAAGAAATAATAAATGCAGTACAACGATTAAAATGGAGAAAGCACCCGGATAATTCATGAAATAGTTAAGAGAACATTAGGTGAATTAATAAATTATTTGTATGAGATTTATCCTAATGCTGAACGAAGGCTTCTATCCAAAATGTTGAAAAATTGCGAAATTAAGATTCTTTCTGAAAGGAAAAAAAACAGACCAGGGTATGACCCAAAGTTCTACAGGCCATTATCACTGTTGTCAACTTACGGAAAAATATTTGATACAATAATATCAGAAATATTGCAAACATGCTTACAGGCTCATGGCAATAGAAATAAAAAACCGTACGGTTTTGTGCCAGAAAGTGGAACCAGTGAAGCGCTATAGGATCTAATGGGGCGAATAAAAGGACGCAAAATCAAATATTATGCATGCATCAATATGGATATTGAAGGAGATTTTGATCATGCCAGTTGGGGTGATATAATAGAAACATTACAGAAAAAAAGAAGTACCAAAATATTAGGTTCGGATAGTACAAACCTATTCCACTGATAAACATTAAATGTTTGAGATAAGCGGAGAAAGAATAATACAGGAGCAAACAAAAGAGGCTCCCAGGGCTCGTCCAGTGGACCGCTTTATTTGAATATAGTGTTCGACAATGTGCTATGGGAATTGGAAGAAAAGAACATTAATTATGTAGCATACGCTGATGATTTGACATGATAGTACAACGGGATTCAAGAGAAAAATTGCAGAATGAAACACAAAGGGCGTTAAACACTTATGAAGAAATATATACAAAAAGAGGGTTGCGACTACCAGAGGAAAAGACTAAGATACAAAGGATTGACCATAACAGGAAGAAAAGACGAGATTTTATAGTTAAATTACGAGATACAAAGATCCAAATAGTAACGAAAGAACGCTACCTAGGATCCATCATAGATCACAGTTGACATTTTTAGAACATTTAGCATACATACGGCGGTGCACAGAAATAATATGATACAGCATGCTACGTGTAGGAATAATGAATTATGGAATATCACGAAGATATCTTAGGATATTATACACTGGGGCTTTGAGACCAATAATAACGTATGGATGCCAGATATGGGCAGAGAGCGATAAAGCAACAATCTCAGATGAAGTTAAAATCTATAGAAATAATGTTTATTGCAACTTACGGGAGGGTACAAAACGGTATCCACAGAAGCGCTGAATGTAATAGCAGGGGTAATGCCTTTAGATTTATACGTTCGTAAGATGAAGTAAAGAAGAATATGACAAAAGAAAGGAAGTATACAGATAAATGAAGAATAGATAAGAAAAGAGAATAAGAAGCCGTGAAGGAAGTTAACAAAACCTTTGCTAACAGGCTGGTAAACATGATGGGAAAAGAGAGTAAAAAGGCGACAAACATACCGGTATACACCGGAGGTAAAATACATGAACAAAAACAGGAGGGTAAATGTAAGAAATATGTGCATATTTATGATGGGTCATGGCAACTTTTAATAATGTCTACAGAAAATAGGAAAAATGGAAGATAGAAAATGTGCGTGTAAGAAAGGTGAGAATACCCCGGAATGTGAATTATGGAAATGTGAAATATGTGCAAGAGAAAGAGGAGAATATCTTAAGAGTTATCAAAGAAAAGATGTATTCAATACAAAAATAACCAAGGACGCTAATAGATACCAAGATTAAATTAGAAATTTTCACGGAATATACTATCAAGATAACATATTTGAAGATATTGGTCGGTTGGTAGATGTGTGCACGTCTTCCAGGGGCACGGACGGGGACGATTCGCTGTGCATATAACACAAAACGTAGCGAGAGATGAAAATTGACCAGAGAACCTCGTTTTGTTAGTGACAAAGATACAAGGTGGCATGAACGCCAATAAAAAATAGTGTACTGATTTACTTCAAGTTTTTACATGCAGCATAAACTTATTTCATTTACCGTATAAAATTATCATAAATTGTAAATTAATTTTATCATATAGTTCATCAATTCATTTAGACCTATATTATACTACACAGAAGTGAAAATATCAGCAAAACTCGCGAAAGCATTTTAATAGTTTACTCTTATCGCCATAAGTATTTGGAAAGATAGGTGTATTTTTCATTCTTATTACAGATAATACCGCACATCATATGTCAAAGATTCTCTAGTGAACAATTTTATCCTTAATATTTATTCTTGCTTTATAATATTTAATGCTTTGAATAGTTTTTTCTTACTCTTTCATAGTCATCTCTTCTATTTATTATCTTAGTCTTTTATTACATTTCTTAACTCAACGTATTGATCTGAATACTCAGCAAAAGTTATATTATTGAATTTATTAATTGTTTAAACATTGAATTAATTCATTTAATGTATTATTTTATACATATACAGCATAAGCACATACTTTGTTTAATTTTTTAAAATGAGAATAAAAAAATATTTATTAATAATAAATTTAAAAAATTAAAATTTTAACATAACTTGGAAATTATAGTACTCAATTGGCTAGCACAAGTAGAAAATTAAAATTAACTTTACATCTAGAACAGTCTTTTCTTAAATGAACTAGGCGTCTCACTGCAGCACGTGACGTCTCTGTAACTCTTATAGGACTAAATAGTTCATTAATTTTAACTTAAAATTATATTTTTCTAAAGAAAACATTTCTAACAGGTCCTTGTGTTTGGTCAAAAAGTCAATTTGTTTTCTTTGTAATTTATCAACGTTTTTACAAGTTTTTATAGATTGTTTGGTTTGACTTCAGGCGTGAAAAAAAGACCCTGAGTGCTAGTTCTAGAAAAGTATAACCGATTTGTACCGATATTACCACTCATAATGTAAAATATTTCAAGTAATTTAAAAATACATAGACATTTTAACGGAAGAATTTTTAGGTTTTGAAATGAGGGCATTAAAGAGTCTCTGTTAGATTTATTTCTAGCCATAATTCTGATAGTTTTTTTTTAGTAATTTCTAAAGGTTTAATATAACATCGTAAGCTCTTCCCATGATTTTATACGGTATATGAGACGTAAATGTGTTAAAGCAGAGTCAATCACTCTTAATATCGTCGCCATTTATTTATCTAATTTTCTAGGAAAATTAAATTTTCGAATAAGTTTCCTTAACTGACTTACATGAGTCCTCTAAGTAAGTAATTCATCAATTTTGATACCGAAATAGTTAATATGTTTTGCTTGTTCTATGTGAGGGCATTTACACGCTGGGGTAGAACCACACATAATATTTGTGTGAAATTTTAAAAGATCGTCAAAGGAAAATTTTCTCTTAGATCATAATTTATTAACTTAGTTTTCTCAGTATTCACTATCATTTTATTATTGATACACCGATGCCCCAATATTTTAAGGTCATTGTTTAAGTTAATCCAAATAGTATTCTAACTAGTTTCTGTATCCCCGAGTGATATATCATCAGCAAAGAGCTGAAATTATTCCGGAAAAAGGGATATATAACAAGCCATTTATAAAAATAATAATTTTGATAATAGAACTGGCCCTTGATGTACGCCATTGTTAAACTTCTCGAATCATTGAAATAATTCTGAAAACGAACTTTTAAATACCACAACCCCCGTCAAAATCTATGTGATCTACGTCATTTTCCTCTAATGAAACTCGTCGCTCCTTCCTCTCTCCATTTACGTTTTATCTAGTTTTCCTGCTTATTCTCTTGATATAGTTTTTCTGCCTGTTAATTGCTTCTGCCAAATCCCCATATGTCTTGCTTCTGTTCTTGTTTTCTTCTGTCCTGTTTTTGCAGTATTTTTCTGAGTTTTAAATACACCAAAATTATCACACTATTAAATCCAGTTTTTTCTGTTACAATCACCCAACCGTTGTAAAGTTATTCCTCTTTTAATAAAAAGACGTTTCCCTTCCACGTGTTTTACGGCTATATTTTAACCCTCAAGGTTTCAACCACGTGGAAACTCAGTCTATCAGTGTCAGTTACACCACTGAGTTAAACCTACGAGTTGGAACTAATTTTCTCCATTAATTTACGTCGTATTAGCATAAATCGACGCTTTTGCAAAGAGCGCTACCTATTGGCAGCTTCTCAAAGCACTATTCTTAGAAGTTTGCTGCAAAGTCCCTAGAGGTCACTGATTACCTTCTTGCTTTTAGTGCGTTCCTCCTAGATGTTTTGTGTACCATCTTTAGAGAAGACATCTGCGCAGCGGTGGTTTAATGGGTCATGTTACATTCCCAAACTTAACGTTCTAGCATTCATTTTAACTACTGCAGTTTTTTTACCCAACTAAGAGATATATAATGTGATTGTCACTACTTACTGTTTATTCAATTAACTATTGGCACTGGCTTCGATTTCCATCATACATTGACATAACCATAATCATGAATGTACATAAACTTCAATAGACATTCTTCATGTCCCCAAGGGCTGAATTCTATCAAATTTTCACTACTGGTTCCTAAAATCCCTATCTTCGCTCCTATTTAATATTAATACACTCTAACCACCGTTAATACCTTTTTGAAACACTTTTTGGCAGAGCTTTTTGTATACGCGTAGCATTTAAGCGCTCGTCAACTGTTAACACACTAATTCTACACATTAGGGTGTTTCTGCATTACGTATGCGCGACTTAGCGTATACGATACGTTGATGACGCTAACCGCTTAACGCATACTAATGTAATCGATGAGTTTTGCATAGTGTACCTTCGACTCAAATCATACTAAAAATTTTAAACCCAAACAAACTACTTCTATGGAAGCGTACAGAAGTAAACTGTATAAACAGTACACCAGTCCATGCTCACACAACCAGCAAATCTCTCGCATACCCTTTCACTTATCTATATAACCTCGAATCCTGTCAACAACCCACCATGACCTCTCTCACTAGCGTACCACTAACAGCGTTAGTGTACCAATAACTTCTGACCATGCGCAGAAATTACTTGCATGTGGATAGCGTATACGATAGCTCGCAGGTGCGCTATACAAAAACTCCCAAATGGTATCAACTAACTCGCCACCACCTACTTCAGTACTGCCAACCGTAACGCTAAGAGATCTTTCCCGATCGTCCCTAGGTCCTCTTTCTCTGCGACTAAAGCTGCGCCTTCAATTCATTTGCTGCCAGGGTGTAGGTGGTGACACATGGTTTGTCACTGACCGCAATCCCGACTTTTCATACACATTTGTATTTATATTTATTTTTACTTTTATAAGACGTTATTATAGTAAACATAGCACATACCTGTCCCAATCTGCATTTTTTGAGTCTTGAAGAACTAAAACCAAGTCAAATCTACTAAGGAGAGGACTAGCAAGAGCTGTATTCACGTTGATGGTTTGTTCCGGATCATATTGTCCTTTTGGATTAGTAGCAGCAATAATAGTACATTTGGTACTTAATTTACACACAATTCCAGCCTGTAAAAAGAAAACATTAAACGCATCCTAAATTTATGGCGTAATACAGAAAAGAAATGCACAGACAAAATCTATCTTGAGACAGTTTTAATAATGTTTGGTGCATTTACAAGAGATATCTCATGTTTGTTTAGTCAATTAGTGATGTATAGAAAGTTAGCTGGTTGGCAACGGACTACAGTGCACTAAACAGTGAAGAATTTTCCAAACGTTTGTTTTTACCGAAATATGACAAACAGTCATCTTTAATTTAGAGGATAGTGGTATATATTGATAATTAAAACAATTATTGTTTAAATTCATACAATTCAGTTAACTTGGTTGAAGAAAAGGGCTGCGTGGCAAGGTGGTTGGCGAGCGAACAGAAGTAGCATGCAATTTTCCGAAAACATGAGGGAATGAATAGAAGCGGAAGAGTATGTAATTGTGGAGCGTTAGCAACTTTATCAAAGAATGATAAATTAAACGGTGTTTGTATGTTGCTCATAGTTTTATTATATATTTTTCCTCAATAATTAGTGTATGTTATTGACAATAGTTGCTATGCAGCCGAAAAAGCATTATTACATTAAAACTATGAGCAACGTACAAAGAAGCGGAATATTAACAAAAGAACTGTTGCAATTTCGAAATACCGAACTTGTATTTATGGTTTTCGCCATGATCAGCCTTGCTGACAGCTACTTCGTACAGACGCCAACGGAAGTGTGTTTTTCGCGAAAAGGATAGGTGCTGCGTGCAGCGTACCGGCGGCAAAGAGGACGAATACTCCGAAATGTAGAGAACATTGAAGTCCAGTAACACGTCAACCAATGGAGTTTGAACCACTTGAAATATAATATAGGGATTTTTTGCCCTTTTCCTCCAGGAAGAGGCGATTAGTAGTTGATCTCAACAGTTTCTTTCGTAAGGATAGCGACAAGCCGACAAAGCCTCGCTTCCTTTTAATGTAGTGTGTTGAAGAGGGAAAGTCGTTTAAGTCGATTAGTTCCTGTAGTGGACGAAAATTTCGGCCAGTTGCGATCATTCGTGCTCCAGCGGAATCGTGAAATTCTGCTGGAGGCACGGACAGATAAGCAAATTGAACTTATACGGTCAATGAAGACTATTGCTGGCTTGACGATCAAGGTGAGCACTCACCCCAGCTTAAACTTGTGCAAAGGAGTCAACCACGACGACATTGCACAAGAAAGTGAAGTTAAGGCATTTTTCGAATCTAAAGACGTAGTAAATATCCACAGAATCAAGAGGAAGGTGCAGAGAAAGTTTGTCCCCACCTCCACACTGGTTCTGAAATTCGATCGCCCGTCTCTTCCAGAAACCATACAGTGGTTTTTATTCACTGTGTATCCGCCAATATGTGTCGTACCCTCTGCGGTGCTTCAAGTGCCACAGGTTCGGTCGCACATTCGTCCGATGCAAATCATGCGATGTTTGTGTAAATTGCGGTAAGCCATTTCACGAGTCGTCACCTTGCTCGTCGTCCCCGTGCTGCTGTGTTAATTGTAACGAGAGTCACCCCTCCAATTCTAACACATGCACGAATTATCTGATGGAGAATGAGATCCAAAAGATCCGAGTTACGGATAAGTTATCTTTCCCTGAGGCTAGGCACCGCAACCTCATTAAACAGTCGGTTAGCACAGTTAAAACCTTTGCACCAGCGGCGAACACTTCAAAACCACTTACAGCATCTTTTAGCTGTCGGGAGGATTTGGAAGATAAATGAAACCACAGATGTGTGACAATGGAGTACAGACGTCCTTGGATGACCCTGTCGCTTTCAGAGGCAATTGCGGGATGCAAAACAATTATCCCTACAAAATTTAAAGCAAATTTCAAAAAATTTACATCGACCTCCATGTCAACATCGACCTCAACGGCAAAATCGTCACCTTCTTCTACAATCACGTCCTTCAAGGAACCGAAGTCTGCCGATCCACGATCCCCCCGACGTCCATTTCGGGGTCGTTCTCAGCAGAGAACTCACACCAAAATGTCCCGTAAACCTGACTCTTTAAAGTAAGATTCCAATGTTGTTGGCTAACCTTCCCGTAGTCGCCGACGTTCGAGGAGCAGAAATACTGGACTTCTTATGTCCAAGAGTGATCATTGCACCAGTGATCACGGCGACCCTCCCGGGGAGGGGACCACAACAGGGTCTGGCTTTATAGTCGTCAAAAGAAAAAAATTTCGACATCGAAAAAAGGGCGGATAAACACCATATTATGGCTCTTCTTTCGTGGAATCTGAATGGCATACATGTCCGTTCAGATGACCTGAAGCTATTACTGTCCCTTCATGCTCCTAAAATACTTTGTCTTCAGGAAACACATAATACTAAGTGCTCTAATGACCTTGGCGTTGACGAGCCCTAAAGGCCCACAAAAAAGTACCATTCGACGGAGTACGAAATATAGTACCATTCGACGGAGATATAATCTACCCAACAGTTTGGACGTTATGCTTGAGCAAAATGAACCGATTTTGATACGCCATTTCAGATACCTCGAGGAATGTGACCTTTGGCACAGTATTTGATCTTTATTCGTATGTCATTACTGAAATTCATAAATGAATCGGGGTTCCTCCCACAAGTTCTCGGGAGGGTTTCGATTTAAATCCTTCTTTCTTTTTCCTTTTCCTTAAAGTTACTTTTTTTCTCTAAATTGGCATTTTTCTTTGTTCTCGGATGTTATAATGTTTTATGAAACTGTCGCATCTCTTTTCCCGTCTTTGTATGTTTGAACTTATGGTATTTAAGGAGGGTTTTTAGCGGGTAGGGTCGAGTGATTGGGCGAGTCCTAAACGCGGGGAGAGTCATATTCGCTCTCCTTAGTGCGTAACACCATTTTCCCTACCTGTACCAAAATGTTAGGGCTCTAATTACCTCGATGTCGACGAACCGTAAACCCCAATGAAAAAAGATAAGCATAAGTGGAGTTCTTGTACGTGAAAAAGTTGAAAAATTCGCAAAACCAATGAGTCACAACACTTTTCGAGCTAGCAATGGTTGGTTATGTAAATTTAAAACATGTCATGAACTAGCGGTTAAAAATATTTGCGATGAAAGTGCAAGTGTCAATAATGAAGTGTGTGATGAGTGGAAGACTGATATGCAAGATTTAATAAAGTCATATAATCCGAACGATGTTTTCAACTGTGACGAAACAGACCTTTTTTAAATGTCTTCGTGATAAAACATTTTTTCTTCAAGACGAAAAGTGTCATGGAGGAAAACACAACAAGGAGCGGTTAACTGTCATGCTAGGAACAAATATGACAGGCACAGAAAAACTGAAACTTTTAGTTATTGGTAAGGCTAAAAACCTCGATGTTTCTCTGATTGTAAAATGAATTTTTATTTTCTCGAGACTATAATTTGAAGAACATACGCCTCTATAAGTCGAAATTGATAATGTTAAAAACTCATTTCGAAATCCTCTATAACTCGAAACATAACCTTTTCCTTGAAGTTCGAGTTATGTAAGCTCCACTGTATTGCACGTCAATTAAGCTGTAAGACAACATGGCATAATACATGTCAGACAACATGACATTTTTAACATACACGATAATTAGTGCTAATTTGATGCTAATTGAGTGCTACATTCTTGCCGCTCTCTTCGTTTTCCAGTTATTGTGTACTTACATTCTCTCTCTCTCACATACACTCTTCACCATTAGCTGCACTATTCATTCGAGTAGAAAAAAAAATGAAATCCACCCCTAAGGGGATAAAACGGGGGTTGGAATGTTTTACATAAGTATCCCACTATAACTCTAGAGTGTCGGAAGAAATTTCAACCAAACTTGACACATAGATGACTGACTGACAAAAAGCATTGTGGGGGTAAGATGTCCCTCTCACCTGTAGGGAGGGGTGGTAAGAGGGTGTCGTTTAAAATAAGAATAAAATCCCATATTAGATTCGAAACCACACATTCTGTGTTATTGGGATGGATAATGACGTCCCCGATACATTGTTAGTTCAAAATCAGTCCACTATGGAGGTAATATACCCCTAGCATCCTTCGGGTAGTGGAGGAAACGGGGGCAGGAAATAATAAAAACAACCGATATTGGTGTTGAAAACAGTTTTTTAAGAACAGCAGAGCAGCTTGTGCCCACCTATGCCCCTTGTCCCTTTATAAAAATAAAGAATTAATTTCATACAAGGAAATCATCAATAATTCATAAATAATTCTTCAATTAGTAACGAGTCATTAGTCTGAGTAAATTCAATGATAGCCATTGAAATTTTTTTTAAAAAATTAGCACACTTGTCAGAATTATGAATAAAACAAAGCTATCACGTCTAGAGGTGGGTTGCTGCAACTGGACTTGCCTCTACAGCTGGAGGTTGGAGTGGTCACTGTTTCGTTGCAAATGTAGTACATTACAATGTAACCGTCACCACTCCAACTTCAGACTTAACAGCTCCGATTGGAACCGTCTCGCTGTCATATCGTTGCAACGGAGTAAACACTTCCGTAAACAGTTGAAACAATTGTTAAAAGTTCCGTAAATCGTTCTCGTAAACTGCCGAAACAATTATGCGAAACGAAATGCGTGTATTTCAGAATGACAGTGAATCAAGTTTGGTTTGGCATGAAAATAAAATCGAAGTTACGTCAAACTGACATCTTATGCGATAATCAAAATGAATTAGTGTCGAACTTTGGTTTATAACGGTGCACAGAGAAAACTAATTCATACTCGTAGCAATTCGTTACATCGTTAAAATATGAATAATGACGCACTCGTTGCAACGAAAGATTTCAGCGGAATCGAGTGCGACTATCACGACAGATTCATTGCAACGGAAGTACTTGGTGGAACTGCTTCAGAGCTGTCGTAGACTGGAATAGTCTGGGACACCTGTAATCACGTTCCATCAAGACTATTGTAAAAAACAACTGGTTGCTTTCGCTATAACAAAAGAGGCAGGGTTTGAATTCTTTATTGACTAATTAAAGTGGGAAAAATATAGAAATTTTTAATTCGGCAATTTTTATTATCACTTATTGTTTTCCCTGAGCAGCCAGAAAATTCCCTAACTTTTCCCGGATTTCCCGATCGGTCGCCATCCTGTATAATAAACTCAAATATTTTGTGCTACAATTAACGTCCATTACGTAATATAATTAAATAAATAATGAAAGACTAACATTTTATGGACGAATAATACAGTTTACCAAAGATACACAAACCTAATGTGCCACATATCATCTTCCCAGAATAACCCATTAAAAATGTTCCTGAATTTATCTAGAATATACTTAGGAATGGATTAAATGAGCCCAATCATTCTTTAATCAATAGTTTAATCAATGCGGGGAGAGTCATGTTGGCTCTCCCTAGTGCGTAACTGTATTTTCCCTACCTGTACAAGTTTTAAGGGCTCTAATGACCTTTGATGTTGACGAGCCCTAAAGCCCCACACAAAAAACAAAAAAAAAAAAAAGTTAGATTTCATCAACAAATATAGAAGTACTACTGTAAATAGTTCATTTGATGCAGTATCATTTACTTTCCTTCAAAAGAGATATGTATAAATGGGTAAGTTCTTACCAAAAAATATATTTTATTCATCCATAAAAGGTCATAAGTCCTTTAAATATTTTGTATAACTAGCTTTGCCTGTCTTTCATTAGGCAATGTCTTGAATGCCTAGATAATGTGCATGATGCATAGGTAAAGTGGGAAATGCAATGAATATTTCCTACTTTGCCTAATGGCTTTAGGTATTGTTCACATAGTCTAGTAATTGCTTGCAGTGTCTGAATTTCCCATATTGCCGTTAACATACATTCAAGTCCCTTATGATCATAAAAGTTTGGAAACAGTTATAAACAATACATATTTTTCATCCAAATGATTCCATCTGCCTAAATTAAATTGAACAAACTTTAACACTTGCCATTTTGCACTTTAAATTAGACAAATTATTTCATAGGCTCTAATGACCTCTATGTTGGTAAGCCCTAAAACCCCAATTTAAAAAAAAAACTAAAACAAATTATTTCCTTCCAATCCACTCCCAAAGACATTTCCATTCACAAGGATCTGATCCTATAGTGCTTTTCCTGGGCCAACGAGAAACATGTCAAGATCTATGAAATTTCACTCACCAATATGAGTACTTCTAGACCATATATACAAAGCAAAGTACATCAACTTTAATACAAGTACATTAAACCATTTAAGTTTTTTATTCTTGAGTTTTATTTATTTATTACACCATAGTTTTTACAACTAATTGTACTAGTTGTTTGAAGATGGTTTAAAAAAAGTAATGAACAGCTTTAGTGTGACTTTATCAATTTTGGATATAACAAACGTTAAATCTTCATCTCTCGCTCAAACTAAAATAAAAACATCAATATTTTGATTCAGTACAGAGTATAAATAATAAAAAAACCTATTCTCACATTCATCATTTTTTTACATCCTTCCTTTTCTTCTTTGGTATTCTCATTAGCTTTCAAACAGACTACCGAGACAGCACACACCTCAACATGCTGCAGCCTTAGTATAAAAGGAAAATTTATAGTAAGAGGTCAGTCAGTCAATATACTGAAGGAATATACACCCCTTTTAAGGTCAAATTATGGTGCATATATAATATCTGCAACCAACTATATCAATCTCTTAAATAGATGTAGAAAATTACACCTCAAATACAATACTCTCCACACAATTATATAATCTCAAATTCTCCCATTCTATTAAATGCAGTTTTCAAATTTTTAAAATAGAAATGAAAGAATAGTATTGCCTTTAAGTAAAGGAATAGGATTATGATATTCCCTTATACTATTTACATACAAATTGGAGACTCACATTTTGAGGTAATATGGGATTCTACAGGAAGCTCTCTCTGAAATGACAATACTATTATAACTTACTATAACACTATGAATGTTACATTTTCAATTACATCTCTTATTAATACAATAAGCTACATAAAATGTTTACATTCTTCAGGACAAATAGCCTCACATATGCAGTTCACAGATTGTGCCATTCTCAGGTTCTTAAAAATATAAAATTGAATATTGTAAAAATCCATCCAGATAATATGGATAATGAGCCATAAAAAACTTTGGGTTCTGATCCACAGATTAAGGAATAAAAAAACAAATGTATAATAATTATATTAAGTAAGAACATGGTCGAGAGATTCACCTTTTAAGGTGTCATTATATTTATACACAGTAAAACTCTAATTATCCGAATCAATTTGAGACCTGGTTCAGATCAAATATCCAGAAAATACGATTTCTTAAAAAAAAAGAACTTATTTTTAGGCAAAATGACAAAGGAATAATTTTAGTTTCTTCCTCAACAACATGCTAACTTAAAATTTACAATTTAATGATATAATAGATTTATAGTGCTTACAGTTACCTTTTAAAAAAGGAACTGTGATGTAGTGTACAATAATTAAAAATACAATAATTTGTGTTTTTTGCATAGGTCAGGATAATTGGCAATCCGAATAGTTGGAGTTTTACTGTAGTTTCACTGTACTCTCTTTCCACTTTTTACACCACTGAAATGAAGTAAGAGGTTTCTTATTAACAAGTTAAAAATAGATTTAATGTTACTTCTTATTCTTCTTCACTCAATAGATAATAGTAAGAGAAATTTNGTGCGAGTGCTTCCCTGCGTTTGCAGCCTGTGGACAGTGCTATCTGGACACGGCTGCTTCAAGTCATACCTCCATAGATTTTAAAGAGCCGTCGAACCGAATTGTAAATTTTGCAGTGACCAAAATGACGATGTCAAAAGTTTGACACTCAAGCTTTTAATATTTCAGATTTAAAACATATCAATGTTTATGTGCCTTCTAAGTACTCACATGAGTGACCACGAAAGGAACTTTTTTGTAGTTATACTTTTCTTTATTTTTAGTGAATTTTACCGAACATTATTTTTACCTTTTTACAGTACCTCTAAATAAAATCTTATTCTTAAATAAGATTTTTACATTCTTTTATTTTTTAGTAATAAATTAGTTAATTTATTTGTCGAATTATAAAAAACTTGACTGTTCTACCATTTGCCATTGGTAAATTCCAATACCTAACTTACCATTCCATCATAAGATTCTGGTTTCCGATCAAATTGAAGTTCTTTATTTTGTGCATTCGAGAAAGTTAAAAACTGTCTTAGAAGCCGAAAAAATTGGACAAACAGTTTATATCTTAATTTGCACAGCGGCCTCAGGATACTGATAAGAAACGAAACGGTATAGGATATTAGAGTCTGATAAGATATGAAACCCCTAAATGATAGGTAGCCTTCAGTTTAGTGCGATGCAACTCATTTTATTTCACTGTATCATCTCATCCTGATATTCATTAATTCAGCCTAGATTTATAAATGTTACAAGTGTTAACACAGTATACCTCCCACCTCCACTATCAGATCAGCTCAAGTGTACCATAATCATCAATTGTCACACAAACCACACATATCAGCTTGATCGGAAACTTGGAAGTGGTCGAAAAAATCAATCACATATTTTGAAACGAAGGACAACATACATATATTCGAACGTAGCAAGTTAAATAAAAAGCTTGTAAAAACTATCTAGTCATCATCTTACATTAAGCAGTACAGTAATTAATATCAGAAAATTTTCAAACTATTATTGTTCATTTTGTTGTTGTATTCGATATTCTTTCACCGAGTGACATTTTGAAATCAAATGTTTATTTGAGAAATTACCAAGAAAAATTGAGAAATTGAAGAAATTATCATGCTTGTCCTATTACAGGGTGGCTATTGATTCTCCATCTCCAAATTCCCTGACCATTGGATTAAATTTCCCTGACTATTATCACACAACGTAAACATACACGCAAAAATTATTGAAACAATTGAAGAAAAAAACATCCTAGGTGAAATTTTATAAAAATTAAGAATTAATTTCATACAAGAAAATCATCAATAATTCTTCAATTAGTAAAGAGTCATTGGTCTGAGTAATTTCAATGATAGTCATTGAATTAAAAAAAAAAATTAGCACACTTGTCAGAATTATGAATAAAACAAAGCTATCACGTCTAGAGGTGGGTTGTTGCAACTGGAACTGCCTCTACAGCTGGAGGTTGGAGCGGTCACTGTTTCGTTGCAAATGTAGTACATTACAATGTAACCGTCACCACTCCAACTTCAGACTTAACAGCTCCAATTGGAACCGTTATGCTGTCATGACGTTGCAACGGAGCGAACACTTCCGTCAAAGTTCCGTAATTTGTTCTCGTAGACTGCCGAAACTATATGAAATGCATATACAGAAGTACGACAAATCAAGATTGGTTTGGCATGAAAATAAAATCGAACTTACGTCAAACTGAAATCGTACGCAATAAACAAAATGAATTAGTGTCGATCTTTGGTTTATAACGGTGCATAGAGAAAACTAATTCACATTCGTAGCAATTAGTTACATCGTTAAAATATGAATAATGACGCACTCGTTGCAACGAAAGATTTCAGCGGAATCGAGTGCGACTATCACGACAGATTCATTGCAACGGAAGTACTTGGTGGAACTGCTTCAGAGCTGTCGCAGACTAGTAGGATAAGTCTGGGAAACCTGTAATCACGTTCCTTCAAGACTATTGTAAGAAACAACCAACTGCTTTCGGTATAAGCAAAGAAGCGCTTCCCGAGGCAGGGTTATTAGGTTTGAACTGTTTATTAATTGCATTAAATCAAATTGAACGAAAAAACAGACGTCTTTAGTTCGACGGTCTTTGTTCTCTCTTTTAGATTTTTTCCTGAGCAGTCAGCAAATTCCCTGACTTCTCGAGAAATCCCCTGACTTTTCCCGGATTCCAGTCGCTCGACAACGTGATAATTAAGTGCTAATTACATGATATATTCCCGAATATTCCGGGATTACTTCTTGAGCAAAAAAAAATAGTTTTTAAGTACTACTGTCAACTTGCCGGTACACAACACTAATTTTTTTTATTGAAATATAATTATATTATTTAATAGTGATATGGTTGTGTTAATTAAGTGTCATACATCAGGATTTGCCGTTCTTATGGTTCTGAAGAGAAAAAAATCCATATAGAAAAATGCGTACTGTCAAAACACGAAAATCACAGCGAACAACCTTAAAAATTTATATTGTTGAAGTATGACTATGCTAAATTACTGTGCAAACTTATTGCTTATTAATTGCTGAATTCCCAAATTTGCCGGTATTAGTACTTATAGAAAAAAATAAATTAATAATAAAAATAGTTAAATATAAGAATACAATTTTTGTGGGTTTGCTAGCATTATTCTCAATTGACAGTGAAGATTTTTCCTTAAAATCTTTTTTTCTTAAGAACTATAATAGCGGCAAATTCGGAAGACAGCATTTAATTAACATCAATCTTACACAATATGTCACCATAGTTACATTCGAATAAAATAAATTTTTAGGGTTGCTTGCTGTAATTTTCCCTTCTTGACAGTATGAATTTTTGTATTAAAATACGGAAACTTTTCTTAAGAATCTGTAACTTTTGATTAATTAATTAATTAACAAATAAAATTCCAAATTCTGTCTAATAATTTAATTTTCGGTCCAATAACAATTTTAGAATATAAACGAACAAATAAGACAATTCGCATTGGAAAATGGCATATTTTTTCACATAATCCATTGATTTGTCGAGACATTGCCGCGACGAGAGGACGGAAGCCTCCCAGACTATTTTTAGATTGCTTTGTGAAGAGGAATTACTGCGAAATAGATTTTGAGAAAGCACGAAATTCGGATACCTTTTAAATGGCGGGAATCGCAGCATATCACAGAAACTGAAGAAAAAAGTATTGGAAATTCTGTTACTAGAAAATAAATAGTGACGGAGATTCGCAGGAATAATGGAGAGGCGTCAGCTCGGGAGAGTGGGGACATTTAAAGGGCAGATCACTCGTAGAAGAACGGTAGTCGCATTCGGACGCATCTCACTAGGTCGCAAACGCAAACGAGAAGTACAAATTCACTCACATGTTTTTGACAATTACCTAATAAATGTGGAAGTTGTTCACTCTGCACACTTGACTAGGTAAATCATCAGCCAAACTTCAGCCATTTTCTTTCATAATATACTTCTCACACCCAAACACAGATCGTCTTCCATCCCTGTTTTATGACCTTTCTTTCAACTCCGCTGCCCACCCTCCTACCTCCATTAATTTACAACCGACACCACCTCTACTAAACACAGCACATATTGTGCCCTTATCTCGAGGGACAAATGTTTTGAAATCCGGAACTCTAGCTGTTCATGCCGTGTTCATCCATTTCCTCGGTGCAGTTATGCCGAAATCGTGTATATTAAAGGTTGGTTCAGTTTGCTGATCTGTGTTCTCCCTTGTACCTTTTGTTTTATTCACAGAATCCATTATTTCATCAACCCTCACCCTTTCAGAAATATCATCATTTACAATACCCGAAGTTTCCCCCTTTATTTTTCCTAAAACATACACCTTCTTCCGGTCTCAAAATTCTTTTTAATCTTTTCGCTTATGTTAATGTATTTTACAATTTTGATTTTCTACTTTTATATTTGTTTTTAGCACTGATGATACTTGCTAAGCCAGATAAAAAGTTTTTGGCCCATTGAAGAATTATGACAGCGTAAACTATACCATTGTATTATTTAATTATTAATTGTACAACCTCTGTATATACCTCACGTATTATCATTCCAAAGATTTTATTTGGGTTCCTTTTATCGAAAGTGATGTAGGAGGAAGAAATTTTGCTCCACAACTGACTTGGATATAGTTTGTCAGTATTAAAAATGAGACGTTTTGAATGAAACCAAGACGGGAGGTTAGATAGAGCTTTTTGCGCATTGACATGTTTACATAGTAAATGAGTGTCATCAGCAAACCACAGCTTTGCAATCAGGTATGGTGGATGACATATCGTTTACATATAATAAAGAGAGGATAGGACTCAAGATAAAACCTTGAAAAACTCCGCAAGTAAGAGGCTTTGTTTCTGGAAGTTGAAATGCTTTATTTTCAGCATGGGAAATTTCAACTTGCTTTTGCCTATCTTTAAAGTACGAAGGCAGCCATTGATGTCCCAGTCCACCAGTGCCGTATGAATGCAGATTTGAGAAAAGAATATCCTGACCGATTACATTTGTAGCGGAGCTACATACTCTGACCGTGGACAAATGTGTAACGGGCGGAAGAGCAAATTAGGAAGATTGAATATTTGTAAAGTTGTTAATAATAAACATTAAATAAACAGAACTTTATTTAGGCAACAATAACAAGTTGTAGAACATTCCGTGAACAATAGTTTTCATCTGTGATGTGATAGGACGAAATAAATACTATATTTAACAGAAGAATAATTAATGTCAGAAAAAACCAATCAAAAACTTTTATAGTGAAATAAAAGACAGACGATGAAGAGCTTCTTCTACACATTCTAGGGCCAGCGTCTCGCATGAACAGACGTGTCCATCTAGAACTCCGATCTCATGTCGTTCTAGTGATCAGATTGTAGTTTCAACCTTTTAAGGCATTTATTAGTGTTTGCACAACGTACTCAACGCGTTGCAACGTAAAATGTACAAACGTGAATATCAATATTGAGCAAAATCATCAACCAAATATAGTGTGGTATAATAGGTCACCGAGACGGCTACTACCTAATCAGGGCAAACATGAGAAACGGCTTACCGTGAGTCTTGCTTGAATTATTGTCAAGTTGACATTTAATTTAGTGTGCGTTGTATGAATCGTTATATCAGTAGTTATAAACGTACAAAAGTCATTAATTAATTAATATAAACTTCAATGCAATTGCGATAGAATTGTTCCAGTGCTAAATATCATATTGACATGTACCAACTGATTGGACGGTGAATATTAGTATTTATTAATAACAATGTCATTTCAATATTGATTAGGTGTTAGTTTTCATTTGTTATTTATGTATTAATTATGTATTTAGTTCAGATTGTGTATGTGAATGTATATTGTGTTTTACCGTTATTCCTCAATGCTTAATTTATGTATTTTAAATATAGGTAGTGTATAATTTATTAACGTCAATTCAGAGAAACTTGAATACTGATAAAGAATTAAATTGATAAAGCTGACTTTACGTCAATCATAACCAGTATGATAATAAAACCTTACGTTGATCTTTTTGAAATGACTTCAGTTGTTTTATTTAACATAGGCAAGTTATAAATAATTTTTTGTGTTTGTTCTGGAAGGTTAAAGTTATTATTTAATACCATTATCCTTCTGATATTGGACACAAAATATGGAGTCAGATACATTATATAATTAGATAACTTATGATAAACTAATTACAATACAAAATTTTGCTACGTGAATTGAAATAAACCATCAGAACACATTGAATGCTTTTGATTAATCAAGAAAAATACCTTGAGGATTATTGTGGAAGTAACTTACCGTTGCGTCGAATGTGAAGAAAAGTGTATATTTGGTCAATAGTATATTTTAGAGTACGACTCTTGCATTAAAGTATGTGTTAGTGTCAGTTACAAACTATAGCGTTCAGTTACGTACTGGTCCCATCTAATTGGAAGCTAAAGTAATAACTTATCTCACTGGTTTTCAATCGGTGAAATTAATAGTGAAGATATTTATATAAATGCGGAAGTGTCTATTTGCTACTTTTTCACGACGAAACCACTGAACCGATCGTGATGAAATTTTGTAAGGAGATAGTTTATATGTTCAGGATGAACACAGCCAAACTTTCTTTAATTTGTGAAAAGAAAGATCGAAAAGGTTTTTGACGTTAAATGTCGATGAAATCGGGAAAACAATATGCATCTTCGGAGAGGCATATTAGCTTACGCTGCCTAAACTGTTACAGATAGATGACAACTATGTGTTCGCCTCAAAGATTTCTACAAAAAAGTACGGGAAGACATTTCTACCTTCCAAGGTTAACCTATATTATCGATAAAAAAGGTTTAAAAATGCTGTGTTAAAATATTTTGACACAAAAAAGTTATTTAAGTACGAAAAAATTAATCACAATCAAATTAAATGGGAACTCTCGTTTGTGAATTGCCGTAGATGTACATTATTTTTAAATTGTAAAATTTGGACAACTTGTTTTAGGTTTTACAAGAGGTTAAGTTAAAGTGTGCTGCTCATTGCTTCAGCGTAAAACATTCCACAGAACAGGCCCGGTACTCACAAACCTTCAGTACAAAGTGAGGTGGGGCTCCATCATATTGGAACCACATCCGTTGACGAACGACAAGTAGGATGTTTCAGAAACCTGGGTAGTACATCTCTGATCTCCACTGTGTACACTGCTGCATTTAGGCAGGGAGGAAGAAGAAATGGGCCTAGTACGTAATCATTGACTTTGCCTGCCCAAACATTCACTGAAAATTTGTGCTAATGGCTCTTCAAAACTGTAGCGTGGGGATTCTCATCGGCCCAAACATGACTAATGTGACTATTTAGCATTCCGTCTCTGGTGAAACAAGCTTCATCAGTGAAAAGTACATACGCAGGAAAGTGAGAATCGACTGCAAGACCCATTGGCTGAACACAACACGAGGTGAGAAGTTAGCAGGACTGTTAGCATGCACTTTCTGTGGATGATAGGGGAGTACCTGCGTTTCACGTAATTCTCGCCACACAGTGCTGTGCGAAACATTCATTTCACGTGCAACTGATCGAATGCTGATTGCAGGCGCCTCATCCACGCGAGCAAGCACTACATCTGACTTAGAAGTCCGTGTAGAAGAATCCGTGTAGTTCGTCGAACTCCTCGGTCGTTGTACTGTGGTAAGAATTGCCCTGTTTCACTTAATCATTGGAACAGTCGTGGAAACATGGTGTGAGCCGGATGTCTCCTACGTGGATATTTGGCACTGTACAATAGGGTGTCCCGAAAATTTTTCGTTTTGTTTTCCTTAGAGCAAGACCTCTTGAAATTTGCATAATTGATCATAGATTACCAAAATAATTGTAAAAATAAAACAAAACTATATCTTTAGGGTTCAACCAATCTTCAAAGCTTTGAAAAATTGACACTTTTATAGTGATATTTCGCTATCCTTAATTTCGGCTCCTGAACTAAATATAAAAAAAATATTTACTGTTTTCTTCTGTTTAGGTGTAATACATATACGACGTTTCGATTTGCATGCAACGACACGTTACCAGCGACTTCGAATTTGTTAGGTTTCAACCTGCAAATTCCTTCAAGTTTTAACTTGTTTCGAGGACTTTCTAGACTTGACTCACGATTGTTTTGTTCGTAGCCAAAGTAATTTTTAAGCTAAATAAGTGCAGTTGCAATTGTTACAGTGATAAAAGCGGATTTTGTGATTTTTAAATAATAAGTTCGAGGCTTAGTGAGACTAATTGTGCTATAGTTAAATTCGTCTTGTACTTTATCACGCCATTGCTGTAGCACTTTTTAAATAACTTATAACTATTTCAAAAACTATTTTCTTGCATAGTTGTGTTGCCGTATGGCTCATATTAATTTAGTTTTATGTGTACTCAACTTTGGCACGGTTGTGTACATTAATTCTGTAGCCCCATCCTGGCC
>NNCF01126499.1:22808-50738 GCA_002313205.1 Laupala kohalensis
CGCAAGGCTTCGGCGGCGTCCTTTGGCATCAAGAGAAATTTATGACGTTTTTAGAAATTGCAAGCTAGCGAGGGGATGGGGGAAGAGACCCGACCCGATAAACCCCAGAAGTGCGGAGAGTAGAAACAAGTACGAAATTGTGTGAAAAATCGTTAAAAGTAAAACGTCGTTGACAAAACGCTAGAAAGCAGTTGAAGCCCTTAAAAAATTTTCCATTGAGAGTCGAGGCGTAAGAAGGGGGAATCATTTCGGCATCGGGAGTTTTCGATCACGTGGGATTCAAAATTTTGAAGATTTTTGGAAGAGAATAGGGATAGAGCCCATTTAAGGCAGAGCAATCTAAATTTCGCTCTCATACGATTTTTCCGTCAGCTCACATACAAGTTTTTCGTCGCCGCCGCTCAGATGCTCACGCGGCTCACATAGATTTTTTTGGCAGCGCTCAGATGTGTTCAGCTCACATAGAAGTTTTTCGTCGCAGATAGATACTCACGCAGCTCAGACATACATGTTTTCGTCAGATCAGATGCTTTTCAGATCGCGTTCAGATAGATGTTTTTCGCTGACTTAGATGTTTCGTCAGCTCACATCGAAGTTGTTTCTTTGAGATACAAGTTTTTCGTCAGCGCTCATACGTTTTCCGTCGCAGCGCTCATCTATATTTCTCATCGCTGATAGATGTTTTTTCACTGACTTAGATTTTTCGTCAGCATTCAGATAGATGCCTGTCAGCTTGTACAAGTTTTTGTCAACTGAGACTTATGTTTCGGTGAAGCTCAGACTCGATTTTTAGATTGCGTCAGCATACGTTTCCGAATCGAGCTCATGCGGAGCAGATCACTCGAGTCTTTTTGATTAGTTTGTCGGAGCGTTTTTCGGGTGGTAACTGGACGGACGCGGTAAACGCTGAATCTGATCGACGCTGGTCGCAGATAATCCGAGAAGGCAGCCATGCTGACGTTTGTGGGGGATCCTCCTCCACGGCTTTCCAATGGTCCGTCATCTTGGTCAGGTATTGTGCGATCGCTGGTGAATGTGAAAGCCAACGTCGCATTGCGCTTGCGCGTCGCTAAGAGCTGGATGTTAGCTACCAATCTGAGCGTGAACTTTGAATTGAACTAGTGTCATGACTGAACTCTGTCGCTCAGAAAGGTATGCCAAGTAAAATCAGTGAACTATTGGAACTAAGAAGGAGTTCAATTAAACTGTTAAGGAGAAAGAGTTAGGAGTAAAATCAGTGTTTAACTTTGTTTACAAGAAATGAATGTGTAATTGTAGCTTAAGTTTGAATAGAGTAAAAAAAAACAGTGAATGTTTATTTTTTGGTTACGATAAATGTTGATAAAATTGATAGTTAGTGAATGGTAAAGCCAGTGATTTTAATGTGTGTCCTTTGGTGGGAATGTTGCCACTTAGGCATCAGTGTTTGATTTTCATTTGTGTCTTTTTGGAGGGAACGCCGCCACTCTGGCATTAGCGTGTCTTTAAATGCTTGGATTTCATGTGCGTCTTTTGGTGGGAATGTGGCCACTTAGGCATTAGTGTTTGATTTTTATTTGTGTCTTTTTGGAGGGAACGCCGCCACTCTGGCATTAGCGTGTCTATAAATGATTGATTTCTATTTGTGTCTTTTGGGGGAAAATTACTTAAGGGATGTTCTTAGTAATTACAAATAGTCTTTTAATTAATGGATTTATTTGTTTGCGTTTTCCTTAAGTGGAACCATTGTATGGTCCTTTCCTTCGGAAAAAAATCGAGCCCCTCCATCATCATTGTAGAACCCTGAGGTGAGCTAGCCGAGGCGCCCAAAATTTAAATTAAGTATCTTATTATTATTATTATTTTCATTAAAATTACGTTCTGCCACAATTTGGCTTTTCCCAATGTGGGGCTATTTTCGTTCTGCCACAGTATGAAGAGATCAAAAAATTTGTACCTAAGCTTCGATTCCAATCGTAACTAAGGAAAGAGTTATTCGGTAACTGAAATCCTATTTCGAAAAGTACCTCAATTTGAAAAGATGCCCCAAAAGCAAACAAAATGATAGTTTTGAAAACAAACTGATGTGTTTTTTAGAGTCATCTGAGAAGTTTTTCGACGTTGCTTTTCGTAAATTCACTTCATTTGAATCTTGTTTGTGTTTAAAACCTAAGAAAGTTCCCATCAATGAGAGAAGTTTCTTGTTGGATCAAAGAAATGAGAGGAAAATGGTTCTAAGCGCTGTTGACAAGAAAGAAACGGCTAGATTAATGAAACGACTGCAGAGACAAGTTAAAGAGTCAATAAGGGCAGCAAAAAAGTCGTGTTCTACTCAAGAAATCGATTCTGTTTCAGCAAATTGTGAAGCAGATTCATGCCAATGAGGTACCCCTTCGTCATTTATTCTTGACCTTAGATGGTTGCACTTCGGGTCCTAGAGAATATTCCGGACCTATTGGAAAACAATTAGCTGGTTGCGAAAATAAAACCGAGGTATCTTTTTGTGTGATGGCTGGTAATTAGCCAGACTTTCCGAAAAATGTGCTCAATGAACAAAGTGCGGATCAAAAGTATCTTTATGAGATATGTCAAGTTGCATCAACTGGTTCCTGTACTCCTGAGCTGGCAAAACGTCAACCTAAAAAAATGGCGCACTCGAGATGGGTTACTTCTGCTAATCGTATCGTCACACTTTAGGTAAGTAATCTTAATCCATCAGAAAATTTGCAATTGCTTGTCAACTACGAAGTGAAAGTATACACTCAGATTTCGTTCCTAATCAAGCAAAAGACGTCTTTTAAGGACGGAACCAATCATATTTTTCAACTGATTATGTGCTCTCGATTTTTACCCGAAAATCTGAGATCTGTTGTCGATTCTGTTATCGAAAGAAATGCTTTTCTTGCGCACCCAGAAAACCTACTTGTCAGTATAGTGTTTGATGATAGAGACCACATTCGGGAGTTGGCATTGCGAAGAATAATAAAAGCTAGAGAACCTGAACGTAGCACTAAACGCAGGATATTTAAACCACCAAAAATTAACTTCTTTGCTAGAGATTACATCGAAATTATTGTGTGGCACGAGTGCCAGGTTACAGCACCGCCAGTTCTTCGACATATTTCTAATTAGGACATTGAAATCATGGCAAAAGATAAGAGTTTGGAAATTGTTGACTTTCTTTGTCACACATAATCTGTCGAAAGATGTGTTAAACTGGTAACAGAGGCCTCACAAAGTGTAACTGACGCTACTTCTAGAGGTGGCTTTATTAGAACCAGGTTGCAACCTCGAGCAGAAATGTCAAAATTTGGACACAAAACTAAGTTTACATTTTAAGTTTTTGTCATTGATTATAAGCTCTATTTTGTTACCTTGTGCTTTGTTTCATTTATTTCAAGGATAAAATACCTTTTAAACTGGATTTTATATTTTAGTCATACGGTTTAGGTCTGTAAAATGGTAAAATTTACAAAACTTCAAAGTGAGGTAGAGCCCTCAAGATGGCACGCAATTCTATTTTTTTCCTTTTTCGTAATCTGTGTAAGATTACGCAAATTTTTGTACCTCTTGCGATCGTGTAGTTCGAAAAATTTATTTTCTTGTACATGGACGAGACAGCCTACTGTACAACCTTTCAGCTTCTCTGCAGCTTCCATTTGTTTGCCTTACACGAAAATCATATCAGCAAGTTCCGTAACCGGGTACAACTCCATTTGGATAGGGCTGAGCAACGTACCACTTCAACTCGTAAACACAGACAAGTCTACAGTACAGACATCGTACACCGATCAAGTCAGTACACAGTCGTCATATGCATTGGAGCAGTTGAGTTATTATCCCAGCCTCTTCTGCTCGTGGAGAATATATACCCTACAATTTTAGCATGTGTATTCCACTGTCAGAGGTATCAGACTGTTTTTCTCTTTAAATTTAGTCTGCCGGCCTGAGTGGTGTAGCGGATACGGCGTTGGTCTACAATTTCCAAGTTACCGGGTTCAAACCCGACTGAGGTAGGTGGTTTTTAACTTTTGACTCGATCGTTTCCGGACTATGGTAAACGGAATTAAATGAGTAGAATTTTGCTTATAATTTATGACTCGATTGTTTCCGGAATGCTTTTTTAAATCTCAAATTGATCCATTTGTCCTCCTCCATCATCCCTGAAAGTTCATCACGGATACCCCCGGTATAGAACCCTTACGTTATTTTAAATGCCACAGATACAGACATCCAGCAGAATATTGTAAAGAAAAGGAGCAAATATGTGGACATTGAGGAGGCTTAGGACATGATATACGGGACTGTAAGATGAGTACAGAGAAATCAGTATGCATAAATTAAAAACGTAGGAACAAGCCCAATGACCATAGTGTAAGAAGTAGATTGTGGAGAATATAACTAGATCTGTAAGATAAAATGACAACATACACAACAAAAATTTACACGGCGGAATCCATGGGAATACTTGACATGGAGAATATATATATATATATATATATATATATATATATATATATATATATATATATATATATATATATATATATATAACAGATAAATCAATTGACATCCGTGCTATATAAGAAAATGGACGATTGACATACATTCCGTGAAGAACGAGAAAGATATATCATCTGGTGGACGGTCGGCAATAGTAATTTGCAACATACCTATAGAAGTACTGGAGATAAAGGAATATACAAGTGAATACATACAGGCTGTAAGAATAACTAAACAGAAGCTAGAATGTATCCTCATAAATGTATATGTCCAAAACTAAAGTAAACGAACAACGATATTCAGAAAAATAAAGGAGATCTTGGAAAAATTCAAAGGAGAAGAAATATACATTAGTGGTGACTGGAACGGAATATCAATAATGTAGGGCGACAGAATAGTAAATAAATGGGGAACAGAATTGGAAAAAATAATATTGGAACAGGATCTCGAATTAATAAATATAAATGGAAAACCAACATTTGTAACAGAAAATGGACAGTCAATAATAGACATTATGTTAAAGACAAGAACAGACCGTACAACAGCTATGATGTGGAAAATACAGAATGCAATAGAAAGTGATCATAGAACAATACCATATAGCATAGAAGAAAAACAACTGAAACAGGAGGCAAGCGAATCCAATTATAACTACAGGAGAATAAATTGGGATAAGATAAGGAAAGAAATGCAGAAATAGAATTCCCAGTGATGTGTACCATGCAAAATATGGATGATAGAATAGATTAAATTCAGCAGCATATATTGTTTACAGTACGTCCCTACTGTAGTAAGAAAATAAATGGTTAGCCCTACGGTCAGACTTAGTGGGACACAGCACGCAAAAAGAGTACGGAACAAACTAAAACGGAGGTATCAGAAGGAAAAACCTGGAACAGAGAAATATGAAACAGTGAAACGTAAATATAGAACATACTTAAAAAGATTCCAAAAAATGCTGAGGTAGAAAAAGAAAGAAGACTAGAAAAAATATGTTACGGAAAGTTTGACTACAAATCTGTGGGGCTTCCCGTACGTCATAGGTAATGAAAAACTTAAAAATAAAAGTCTGGGCAATTATTAAACAAGCAAAAGGATACACTGATGGATGGAGACACAGGAGAAAGCAATGATAACGGAAATACTGAAAGGGAAACAAATAAACACACTGGAAGGAGGGGTGTACATACAAGATCAGATAAAGGACACAGAAAGAATAACAATGTTAGAAATGACGACTGTTATAAAAACCTAAAAACTAACAAGAGTCCAGGTTATGATAACATAAAAAACGAAATGATAAAGAATTTATTGGAAGTATACCGTAAAGAATTGTAAGAAATATACAAACACCAATTATGAATACGGATATTTCCCCAAGGTATTGGATGATACGAGTTCTCAAGCTTTTCCTCAAGTCAGGAATAGGGACAAAATGTTAGCTCTTCATAAAGGCCAATAGTTCTATTACCAGTGATGGGAAAGTTCATTCATAAAATAATAGCAAATAGATTACATAAAGAACTAAAAAGGAAAATGTGTGAGTTACAGTACGTCTTTACTCCAGGAAGAAGTACAGAAGTAGCTTTAGAAAAATTAATGAAGAAAATAAAAGGGATACAAAAAGATATGTTCTTCTTGCTTCTATAGATTCCACATGTGCATTCGATAGTATTCAATACAAAGTGATACTTAAAGAATTAGAAAAGAAAAAGATTTCTCAACCACTACAAAAATTAATAACGTCATATTTAGAAGATAGAATAGTACTATTAAATTTAGGAACAGAGAGGATGAACTTATTACGCTAGATGAACTTATTAATGTCTTTTATTTAAAATTTGAAAGTAAAATAAACATTAAAAAATAATTTCAAAACATTTAGCGACTTCTCAGTCTTATAAGTAAAACAAAACTGTTATGTAAATGTAATTCCGTTGTAGACAAAAAATGATGAATTTTCTTATCTGCATAGCGTTGAACACTATGCAAACGCTATGCAGATACGAAAATTCATCATTTTTTGTCTACAACGGAATTACATTTACATAACAGTTTTGTTTTACTTATAAGACTTACTTATATATATCTTTTATTACAGTTTATGAAACGAGTATTGTACCTCTACTTTGACCATTTACTCTGCTAAATAATATTCAAGCTTCTTGAAACAGTAAATAATGATTAATTGATTCGTACGTTTAGTAACATATGTTACAGTTCTATCAGATTTTTTGTTATAGTAATAGCGTCGATTGCATTTTTTGTTACTCCTGTTAACTCTGATTGGATGTGAATCCTCTATAAGATAGTATTTTCGTTATTACTTCGTAGATATAAATAAATCTCGGTTGATTTTTTTATGTAGCACCCTTGGCGCCCTCCATGTACAACTTCCACCACCCTCTTGATTGTCGTAAGTCCATCTCTGGCGCGTGGCTGGCTATTTGAATCTGTCTGATTTGAACTCACAACAATTGAACCAACTTTACGTTATGGAGCGCCGACAGACCTCATCTGGCAAACCAAAATCGCTCGCGAGATCTGGCAGATGTGATTGGCCCATCACATCTGCGGCGACATCTGCTCGTGTATGGCCGGTTCATCTTGGCGATGAAGGCGGCGGGAGGTAACGAGGGACACTGCGACGAGCGGCAGAAGAGGATAGACGATAGCGAGAAGGTACGCGACGGCCCGGGCACTCTACCCGCGTGCAAGGAGACTAAGCGACTCCAACTTCGCGGTTGGTGGGCCGCCTGTCTTTAAACCGAGAACAAGAGATCTCGGGTGGAAGATAGTTTTTGTTTGTTTTTATTGTGTCAGTTATTATTTGAGTTGTATTTAATTTTGTTCTGTTTTTGAGAAATAAGGTGTGCTGAAAAGTAATGCGTCCGAATTTTTTATTCTGTTCTCAATATCGGGTGAGGTATTACATGTCATGCATATTACTCGGTTGACTTTCCCGCTTCATTGACGCAAGTTGCAACCCTCTGCCGCTAGAGGGCTCCGAATTGTAGCGTGTAACATGGCGGTGAGTAACGTAACAGTGTTGGTGCATAAGAAAGAGCGTGCTGTGATCGAGTTTCTAACCGTAGAAAACGTACCTCCAATTGAAAACCACAGAAGAATAAAAGCTGCGTACGGTGATGATTGTATCGACATCAGGAATGTGCGACGTTTGGTTGTTCGGGCTCGTAAGGAAGGAAACGGAGGTGCTAACCTCAATGTGTGCGACAGAGCTCGGAGTGGACGACCACGTACGGCTACTGACGAGACCCATCAGAATCGGGTTGGAGAACTCATCAGGGAAAATCGTCGGATAACACAGACACAGCTCTCAGGTAAGTCTGGCATATTACGAGAACGTGTGCAAGCCATCATTGAAACTGCGATACAAAAAACTGCACGATGGGTGGCTCCAATGCTTACTCCTCACATGAAACAGAGGGGATTGGACATCTGTCGACAATTTCTTTTGCGTTTTGAGCGTGATGGGTTCCTTAACAAAATTGTGACGGATGATGAAAGTTTGGTTCACCATTTTGACTCCGAAAACAAGAAAGCATCAATGGAGTTCCGCCACAAAGGATCACCGCCACTAAAAAAGTTCAAAACCATGCCATCAGTATTCAAAGTCATGTTCACAATGTTCTGGGATGTTCAAGATTGGGAGCATTTGGAATTCATGCCTAAAGGCACCACCATAAACTCTGCAAGGTGCTGCGAGATCCTCAGAAAACTTAAAGCACGAATTCGAAGAGTTCGCCCACACATGGAGCACCCTCTCCTTCAGTATGACAATGCCACACCACACACGAGAGCTGCAACATCTGCGAGACCGACGCCTTGCGTTCACGGAAATCGATCATCCTCCATGCTTGTCCCCATCCGAATTTCATCAGTTTCTAAAACTTAAAGAACACCTTCGAGAGCTTCACTTTGATAGTGATGAAGCGGTGCAAGCAGAGATAAGGTTTTGGCTCCGTCAACAAAGTCAAACATTCTAGTGACGGTATCAACAAACTGGTCTATCGTTGGGAGAAATATGTTCGTATCCTGTGGCAGAACGTGATTTTTATGGAATAAAATCGAATAAAATGTTAAATAACTGATAAAATTGATATCCTAGGCGCCTCGGCTAGCTCGATCTCAGGGTTCCACAATTTCTTAGGGCTCGTATTTGTTTACTGAATGGAAAGTCTATGCTGGGGTTCCACTACAGGAAAACGCAATTTTTACAAATTAAATTCATTAATTTTACTCATCAAACACTGTACAACAATAACATGATCCCCATACATACCCCCCAAAAACACACGTCACTTTCTTTTTTTTGCATTTCCTACCGACTTCGGCCTCAACATTACACAAGTTTTAGACAAATCAACATGTTTCTATGAACAGAACCAGGAAATTTTTCATTAACAAAGCACTGAAATTACATTAATTTACAACGTCCAAAATCATTAGGCGGAAATCTTTACCGGTAATTGGCCTCTTTCTCACAAAGTTCCAGTCCACAGTTCTAGGCCTCCGGCGTTTACTACTTCCGTTTTCCACTTCTCGCCTATGCGCATTACGACGTAGGTTGGACAATTCACAACCGTCGTAAGAAAATACCTGCCTCGATGAGTGATCAACTCTACGGTGGAAAATAGAGGGTGCGTTGACCTCCCAGTCACGCAAACCCCGCGCCAGCTCCGTCCGTGGTGACCTCCGGCGTCCTCAGGCGTCACGCAGCTCGAACCCCATGCGTCTAGACGATCGCGAACTCCGAAAGTTCATTCGATTTTACACCATTTCGGCTCACGAGCGATCTGGCTCGGTGCTCCCGACAAACTCAATGATTTGTGATGCCGCACTATTGTTTTTGAAAAACTGACGAGAAAATAATTCTCACAAAAAATCTGAGTGGGCGAAAATGCCGAAAAAAATGCTCAGAAAAATTTCTCTAAATGATCTGGCGAAAATCGCTCAAAATGGCCGAGAGAACTGATCTGAAAATTGCTCATAGTGATGATGACGAAACTTGGTTGAAAACTGCTCAGAATGATCTCCAAAATAACACGAGAATCTCTGAAAAATGATCTCCAAAATAACACAAGACTAATAATGATAAGAATGGCCGAAATAACCACTTGCCATGCCTTAAATGCCCTCATCCCTTCCTACGACTCCTCTGGCACCTCCAACATCCTAAAATTTTGAATTTACACGTGATCGAAAACTCCAATGACTTTCCTGTCCCCCCACTCGTGCCTAAGTTTCGACTGGGGATTTTGAGTATTGCGCCTTTCTCAATCCGCCAATCCTCGGGTCTATTTCAAAATATCGGCAACCGCTTTTTTCCCAACGTTTTTCTCAAAACAAGTTGCAACTTGCGCGGCTCGCCGGCGCGATTCTTTGACGCTCTTAACTTTTATGACGTGGGTTGCTAGCCCACCCACACCCTTGTTTTGCTGCATACAGGAACGAGCTCACTGTCGCAACAAATCAGGTTCCACACACTGATTTCAAGCGCTGAAATATTCGACAGAGACGACAAAAATTCCTTCAAAAATGCCGTTAAATTCAATTATGATTCTATTATATAGGAAAGAACAGATGGTGTGAAAAAGGGCGTGGCACACAACGCGCATGGGCATTTAAATGCGTCACAGAAGAATCAGGCTCCGGGACATACATCTACAAAATGCAATTGTATTTATAGTGGTGAATAGCAAAAATTCAGTTTTTAAACAAATTTCGTCATATTTCACAGGTGCCTCCCCATAAAAAATAATGTAACTCAATTAGTGGGAAGTTGGATTTGTCGGGAAAAGAAAAACGACTTGCGCCCCGAATGGATGAGGGAATGAATGGGTTAATGGAAAAGGTGCATGATATGGAAAGGAATATAGACATTAAGAGTATGGAAGCAATGAGAACGGTGTATGAAAAAGTGGGAAAGCTATTGCATAGTTGTGAGACAGCAGAAAACTAACTATTACATTGTAACGGCGAAATGAATGATATGATACAAAAGCTGAAAACCTGGTAGTCGGAGAACGGAATGGTCACCCTGGGTGACGGCGCACTACTGTCGGCTGCCTGCCGACGAAGGAGTCGTGGGTGGGAGAAGAGAGGGGAACTTCCCTCAGAGTTTTCGTGGTGTGGTACGCAGAAGGGAGGCTTAGAACGCTATGAGATCAGCAAGGCATTTAATGTAGAGTAACTATATGTTGTGCTTCTAAAATTAAGTAGTATCTTGGTTTACAAATTATATTTGTTAACGTTCAATAGTTGGTTTATAACAATCTGAATAATCCAAAATCATATAGGCTGGTATCTTTCTTGCCCACGTTTGAAAAAATATACAAGTGGGTGGCCTACTGGAATTCACCACTATCTGGAAGAGAACAAATGTCTTCATGACAGACAATTTTGTTTCCGTAAGTGGAGAAATACGGGACAAGGAATACAAAGGTGCCTTACGGTTATAACAAACTGAGAAACGAAATTTTGTATTTGCATGTTCTACGATTAAGAGGGTGCATTTGATAATGCAAATTGGAACGTATTATTTCAGACGACGCTAAAAAATATATTACACAAATAGTGGCTTTTTCATTAAGTCATATTTCACAGATCTACATTAGTATCTCAAAATTAGAATAAGTTTATGGATGTGAAGCATAGGGTCTTCGTGTTGTTTATCAAAAGGTGGAAGAGAAGCTCAGGAGCTACGGGTTGTCTGCTAATGGGGGGATATTACATGAGTATCTCAGCGAATGCTTTAGTGATGATGCATGGGTTTCTACCCAAAGATCCTTACATACAAACGGTAAGGTATAGTAGAATATTGTAAAAGGAAGGAAGAATTACTGTAAATGGGTAAGTATAAACATGTGGGGATACAAAAGAACGGGAAAGACAAGTAAAACAGTCGCTATACGGTAGGCAAACTCGCTGGGATAAGTCATCCAAATGGCGACTGACATATATTGACATAGACGCGGTTAATTTCAGAGAAAATTAAAAAAACTAGTTTCATTTAAATAGTCCAACATTAGAGTTTTTGACAGAACACGGACATTTCAAAAAGTATCTTCAGAAGAGATGCATAAGTGATGATGCAACTTACCTTTGTATTATGGGAGAAGAGACTACAGAGCATGAGCTATGGGAGTGTCAGTTTTACGCAGAAGGGAGCAAGATTTAGACCATGTATTACATATTTAGAGATTATGTTACAAAACTGATAGAAATTTGAGACACCACAAAAAAGAAAATGATGAGAGTTTAAGAATAGTAGGGCGTTCGCCTTCCCGTAGCAGGGATGGGAGTAAGAGAACAAAATCGCTAGCTAAGTAACACACTTTAATTAAAACATATAGTGCCGTGTAATGACTATGTCGCAGACAATTTGGTTATATCTGATTCGTTATAAGACGTAATGTATTTATATGTATGTATGGAATGTATTTTCTTTTGGGAAATAAAATAAATGAAATTGAATTTAACTGATACTTTGACAGATCCATTTATCATCATTGTTTACCTGGCATTCATATATTGTGTAGTCCACTGCGTCCACTTGCTGTTAATTTCTTTCTCCTCCCTTTCTCATCACTTTTTAAGGAGACAACATGAATTTGCGTTGCTTTTCCTATTCGTATATAATAACGCAATGCCATGACACTGAGGTCTAATAGCCGTACTCCTTTAAGAATCTCTATTTTTTTTGTTGATATTGTCCTATAACACCGGCTCCAAGGTTGTAAACAGTATCTCAATACTACTCTATTTCTTCGCAAAATAATTCAGATGAGCTTTTCCATCCACTCACTTCCGCAGTATGTGATGGCAGGAAGTAATGTTCCATTGTATATCAAACGTTCCTCTCGGAGTTTCCCTTATGAAGTCCTACCCTTCGCAGTCCATAGCATATTCTTTCCTTTTTTTGCGTGATACATTCCAAATGTGAACATATTGATAAAACCGACGCCAGTTCTCATCAATCCTTTTATAAAATACTAGCAGATTACCCGGTGTTACTCGGAAATTTTTGTTTTACACTAATCTTCTTTTGCTCACGAAAAAATGAAATCGATCTATATTGTAAGGTCAAAATACTTTTATTTCCTGTTTCTTAAAAACATGTGCAGCATCCTAATTTTTCAAATTCATAATACAAATTTAATACAAAACTTGACAGTATATATTACATCGCATGGTCGAATATTCGCTTCCGAGGCATGACACGGCTGCACCGTTTCATTAAAATACAAGTAAAATCTAAACTAATCATTGAAATTTTACGATTTAAAGACGTTTTTTATCTTTGTTACATGCACAAAACAAATAACCCGTTAATTTGATGATTGATTTTTACCTTCTAAACTACCTCACTTAAATTGAAATATTTCAACACTTCTATTTTTCATAATGTTTTTTCGATAATTTAAATTAACCTTAGTAGATAGCAAATGCTATCGTGGAATTTTTTGTAGAACTCTTCGAGGCGAACAATATTGCCACTCATAGTTGTCATCTATCTCTAACCGTTTAGGCAGCGTAAGTGAATACAACCGACTTTTTCTCCCGATTTCATCGACATTTATCTTCAATTTATTTTTTTACCTTTCTTTTTATACTGTTAAAAAAGAAAAGTTAGCCTATGTTCATTCTGGACATCTTAACTATTTCCTTGCTAAATTTCCTTGCTAAATCATCACGATCAGTTCCGTGATTAAGTAACCGACAGCCAGACGCATTCGCATTACGCATTTATATATTTGTATGGATTGAAGAATATTCGTAAGGGTGAGAGATACCTCGATTCGAGAAAGTTTTGCTTTGGAGAAATATAATATTGGATTCACGCTGCCACATCCTTTATAAGTTTCCTGCCTCACAGACGAGCAACCCTCCTTTGTCCGTACGACCAAGGTTCCTCGTCCCACAAAATCAATAATGTTCTATGGCAAATGTGGCAAATTCTTCCCCAGTAAAGGAAAACTGTCAATTTTCAATATATGTTACTAGTTGGATAACTATAAGATGCTTAATTGTCTCGCGTGATTTCGCTTATTTACTCACACATAAGTAACCAGATCTTACATTCCGCGGTCAATCGCGCTGCCCTCCAATCAAATGACGATGCATAAATACTAATTTCAAATGTCACTGGAATAACCAAAAAACGAGGGAGATTCACGGGAGACTTCCAACTTTTTCTCGCAGCCCCGTAAACATCTCATGGACGGAAAACCATTTCCAACGAAAAGCCATTTCAGAACTTCAACAACCACCACCACGACAACAGATCAGTACATAAATTTACAACCACGACATATAACACGCAAGCTGCGGCAGGGAAGCATGACTACGGCAATCTGCGATAGGGAATAATTACTACAGAAACCTGTGTCTGCAGGGATGCCCGACTGAGCGTTCTATCTTACAGTGTGTGCGCGTCAATATGCCACAATGCCTTTCTCCCGATCGAGGGTTTTACCGTGTGGGCGTTGCCGTTGGTGACACCCGGGTTGTAACTCCTTACCACCCTCTCTCGGGACCAGGAGCCAGGAGGATCATAGCTCTTCTGCTTAGGTGCATGTCCGATCGAACCACCATGTCCGCAACTGATCTCTCTCTCGTCAACGTTCGGCCTCACCTCAACCTCTCGTAAGTATAAAATATGTCACGCACACTCTTGAGTTTCTCTCAAGTAACCTCTAGAACAGCCCAAACCCCCTTCCCCCCAGTTCCCTCACTCCTCCCTCCTGCTCCTCACCCCCCCCCCCACGTCGCATCCAATCCCGTAGCTCGGATCGGCCAACCTNAGCTACGAGCGAGGACTCACGACAAGTGGTTGTCAGGTACTCTAGATTTCCTCTCGATATGACATCACGACAAGTGGTGTAAGAGTGTGGGATCGTATTCCGCAGATTCCTCTCGATATGGTAAGCGACAAGCGGTTGTCAGACATGGGGTAACTTAGTTTCTCTCGATAAAACATGCACCAAGTAGTGTCAGGATTATTTAAATTCCTACCGAGATATGGTGTCCAGGAAAATGTTTTTTGTCATTGGAATTTTTATTAATTATTGCAGTACATGTAAGAAGATTTTTTTCTGTAGACAGTATTTTTTTCGATTTTTCTTTTTTTAATATGTTCACAGAGGAAGGGGTGTTTCTATGAAGCCAAGCACTACAGCGGTAGGTCGCAGTAATTATACATATCATCGGAGCGTAAAGTCCATATATGGGTTATCATACGACAATATTCAAAAATTACAACAGGAAATAAAAGATGGAATTTATTAATCGGACGGTAATATTTCTGTTGGGCATAGAATGAATTATACGGGTAGAAATATTCTAAACAAAATTGAATTGGGTTTCAGGTCAAGACTAGTCTAAAAAATTCATGAGCACAGCAGTTGCGTGAAGTAAATATGGGTTGGGTCAGGTTTGGAAATAAACACTGCAGAGGAACGCAGGAACATAGCAAGTAAATCATAGGAATCTCAGAAACAAATTATATATCCTTATCCCAAGGAACACATCCATGTTCTCTATAAAAACCGTTGAGGAATTCCTCGAGGTTTGTGTACATTTGAGTATTTTTTTGTCAAGACCGTCTTCGGTGTATCGTATCTGTAGTTTATAATCTATTTTTCACTTGAAACACAGGTAACAGTTAAACACTATAAAAAATGAATCTTCCATTGTCTTGGGAAAACGGGAGTGAGGAAAAAAATGATAGATTGGGGGTATTCGGTTAATGTATTAGAAGAAGGGGGATTTGGAGTCGAGTTCGTATGATGAAAAAGCATTACCAAAAAAGGCAACTATACCTGTTTGGGGGTTTGGGAGTAATGTAATGCCAATTCCAAATTTTTCGGGAGACGACGAATTGTCTGTGGAAACATTTTTGGACAGAGCACGCATCATTAGTCATTTCAATGCGTGGAGTGAGCAGCAGACATTGGCAGCCGCTAGATTGAGGCTAGATGGGTCGGTTGCAGGGTTTTTGGAATCAATCCACATTTATGGGACGACTATGAGAGATTTAGTTCAGGATTAAAAAAATAGGTTTTTGCCAAAAACATCAAGGGTTGCTCTAGAAAAATTATTTTCAAGTTGTGTACAGAGATCAAATGAAGCCGTTACGGAATTTTCAACTCGCTTAAGAATTTGTAGGAAATTGTTGCTAACGTATGATACTATGTGTAGGGAGGCATCGGAGGAAAGTTTTGAGGAACGTTTATTGGCAGGTCTAAAACCAGAATTCGGTCAGTTCGTAACGGTAAGGGACCCGAAGAATATGGTTCAGACGGAATAGTTTGCACTAGCAGAGGAACAAATCGTGAAAAGTTATTCGACGTAGGAATAGAGGCTAGTTGCGTGTCTTTCGTACAATCAGCAAAAGTGACAGAAGGGTCACCACCACCGTTGCCACGCAGCCTCAGCAGAACTCCGTCTGGCGATGGCAGCAGCAGCGGTAGACACGCGCAGTTGCATAAGAAACTGCTGCGTTCTTACAAATGAGGGCTAGTGGGTCTTTTCGGGAAGAACTGTCGTAAATCCTCATAAGGTGTGATTTGTGGAAAGCAGCATGGCGTTCGGAACTGTCCTTTTCAAATGTGTTCTTTGTGGCGAGGGAGGCCATTTGCCGGGGCAGTGTCAAAAAATGGGGTATCGCCGGTTGTTCAGCAAAGCAATCAGTAATTTTAGCGGTTCAGCCGGCAGCATGTTTGAAATTAAGTTAAAATATGGGGAAATAAATATCAATTTTTAGTCGACACAGGTGCAGCGGTGACTATTTTAAACGCGGAAAAATTTCCTTTAGGTAGTCAGCCACTGAGGGAATATAAGGAAAGAATTACAAGTGCATCAGGGCATGCGTTGAAAATTTTTGGTCAAAGTTTGTTTAAATTAGAAATTGAAAACAAAATATATGAACATGATGTACTAATCATAGGATTGGGATCACAGCATTACGATGGAATAATCGGGCTGGATTTTTTCAAAGAGTTCAATAGTTTGGGACACGGTACCTTTGTATTCATCTGAAGTAGGAAATAATGTGAATTCATTAAACGAGGGTGAACAAGTGAAACACGACAGGGTTGAAGTAAGTGTAAAATTGGGTTTACTGGGAGAGTTAAATCAAGTCTGGTGGAAACGTTACAGCCACCGCTGTGCCATATTATTAATAGATCAGCTAGGAAGGAGTACGCAACAAAGTAGTTGGGAGGTGTGGGAAGGTGAATAGATAAAAGATTGAAAATTTAATGGGGCCGTCAGAACCACATAGTGTAAAATATTTATTGGATATTAGGAGCGACGAGCTGGATGTATGTAAAGTGAGTCAAGAAGCTGACAACTGTTTTTGTAGTATGAATGAGAAGAGTGAAGTGAATGATTCTGAAAATTCAGGAAATAGTATAAATTAGTTTGAGACTTCAGTAGTATGTTGACGGAAAGGCATGGGGAATGCAAGTGACTCTGGGGGACCAGAAGTTCGTGTGGAGGAATTGATTATTGATTGCCGGGATGGCATGGGAAATACGAAGTGGGTCCAGGGACCAGGTCATTGTGTTAAAGAATTAGAAGTTGAAACAATTATAAGGACCGTCGAGAAATCGGATAATTGTGGAATAAAAGAGTATTTTTTGGATGGTTACCGTAGGGGACTGTCATGTATGAATGAACCTGAATTTTCAGATGAGTATGAGCAAATGAAGGGAGGCACGTGTTAAACAGTAGTCAAAGAAAGTGGATCAGCTACTGGTTATTTTGTCGGCTTTCTCACTCTGTATCTGTTTCCTTTCATTCAATCTTCTTTTTTCTTAATTTTATTTCATATTTTCAATAATTTCTACACTTTATTTAATACTGTTATCACATTTCAAATATTGTATATACTTTTACGTTATTTTCATGCATATATGTATTTTCCAGTGTATGCTATTGACGATGGCTGCTATGCAGCCGTAAAAGCTTTCTAGCAATAAATCTATGAGCAACCGACGAACGACCTTGAATTTATCATTATTGAATTATTATTTGATAATGTTGCCAACACCCCTCAACTACCAAGTGTATAGATGAGCTTCAATAGCACTTTAATTGGCTCGTGTATTATGTCTCAGGTTTCCTCCCATGGCCTTCCCAACTTATTTAAGTCAACTTAGTTAAGATATTAATTTGTTGTTCTGTTAATACTATAACACGTTTCGAACTAATTTTGATCTTATCGTAGGAGTGCGCTGAAACGTTAAATCCGCCTCTCTTAGAACCCTTGATCGCAATTGATGGGACGGTTCCTTGCTTGCTTTCGGAGAGTACATTAGTTTATTGTCCTCCAGTTATTATTACATCCGCAGAGCTCGGCGAGATTGAATCATTTGTTCTTCTTCAATCAACAATTCTGTATGAGGACTAATTTCGTTATTTTTGCTTTTATTTCTCTTCATAGAATCGACTTTCTTTGCAGCAGTATTAATGCTACCAGTGTTTCTCTTCGTTAGAGCATCTAATTTTAGTCCCTCTAGTAGTATCGACAGTCGCCTTCAATCAATTTAGTTTATTCCTCCTCTTTGTCTCTCAGATACTCCAATTCAAGTCGAAATCTTTTGCCTGTCACTCTTTTTTCTTTCTAATTTTTATCGATTTTTGCCCTAACCAGTATGTGATCAATCGATTTTTGCCCTAACTAGTATGTGATCATTGACCGTACTAAACTTGTACAGAACTGACATGTCCATAAATGTACGTTTGTCTGAAGCTATGAGGTAATAAATTTCTTTTCTGGCTAAATTATTTAGGCCTATGCAAGTCCATTGCTATCCTTGATGTTCTTTAAAGAAACTTAAGTCAGCAGATTTTCTCTTTGCTACGAAAATCAACCATTTTCTGCCCCCTTTGGATCAGTTCAAGCCAAAATTAATTCCAATGTACGGTTGGTTAGTAGCAGTTCAATTTTGGCATTAATATCGCTGACAACATTAATAAGTCTAGATTTCTCCATACTTTTTGCTTCTGTCACGCATCCGTAGAGCTGTACGTTTTCATCTCAGCTTGAAGCAGTTGTTAGTGCATAAGCATTATCTACACAGTTTCTTTATTCATAGAATGACATTATTCTATCTGATTGCTTAAACCTTAGTGACAAGATGTTTTAATTCTTTGTTGACACGAGTCACTCCTCGCACGTGTGAGTTTATGTCAGAATTCCTAAAAAATAATGTAATTTTTTTAACTTCTCTGTTAAGTCTGGTCTCACTAAGCCTCAATACGTCCCATTTTGTTTTCTAGTTTTTTATTCTAGAGCTGTTAGGAGTTCGCGTCCCATAGTGCTTATGTTGTAGGTTGCAATGTAGAACGTTTTATCTCAGTCTCTTTTTCTCCCAGTCCTTCTTTTGCCTCACCCAGAATGCGTGAGATTGACTGACGTACCAGTGCGAGAATTCAGTTTGTGGCTAGACTCGCCTGGGGTATTAATGGTTTTCAAGTTCGACTCATAATGATTTTGGGTTTGGTATTTAAAACGCCACGCTTGCCTCCTGTTTTGGCGAGTACCTGACGGTCCGCGGGAACTCTTATTTCACTCCTGTCCTTCAAGCAAGCTTGACGAGTTTTCCACCTCAGTTTAGTTCTCGGCACCCACTTCTAGGATCTAAATGAAAACTATCCCATAATTTTGTACCGCATTTAAAGATTTTGGGCTAAAACGAGTATCGCCATGCGGGTGCCGCTGACTATAAGTATAGTATTATATGGCCCAAAATTATAGTATATGTCTAGTCACATAGAAATTCTGGGATATTCAAAAAACATTACACAACAATTTTACTATAATTTTGGGTTCTTATTTGACACACCAGATTCGTGTAAATTTTTTATCTATTTAATAAAAATATTTTCAAATTTGAAATGTATGCAACCCGCAACACTTCAATATTAAAAACCATACACAACGCCGGGAATAAGAAACTCGTTTACTCCTAAAGTAAGTGAGCTGCGCAATCGAATGAGCATACATGGATCTAATTTTTACCACATTTTGTTCGTGGGGCTTTAGGGTATTTATTTTTGTTAAACCTTAAGATCCTGAAATGAGTACTTCAAAGACAAGGTAACTATATGTGAAGTGCACTTAATATGGAACCCGAAACACACTTCATTTACTCATAAACTAAAAATGCAATGCTTTCAAACTATTAATGTGGATCACTCCAAACTAGTGAATATGGATCGCTTTCAAACTATAAAACAGGATCGCTCCAAGCAAATTATACGCATGTTAACTCAAAGCAAAGGTCATTTACTCGAAAACGAAAAACGCGAGCGTCATGCATTTAACACATTATTCTTGTATGAGTCTGCTTTTATATCCTAGTTTAGAATTTTAGGCTACATCTATCACACTGATTCGAGAATACATAAAACACAATCACTTTTTTTTTAAACACGTAATATTGACAAGACAACCATATCATTTATTCGTACATTAAAAACGCTTGGATGTCAATCTCTTAATGAAACATGACGTCTGAATTTCTCTATTTTTATATTTTAGTTTCAAATTCTGGGTTACAACATAAGACACTGAAACTAGCACCTCCAAAACGATTTCTTGTCATTTTCAAACTGATCCCATGTTATTATTTAAAAAAACCGCTAAGACGTCATGATTTAATGTACAAAGTCTATAATATATTACATATTCCTTATTGTCTAAGAATAGCCTTAGCAAGATACATCTCAACACACAGCAAGTGTAGCTGAAAATCAAGACTTCAGGTTATTTTTTGTACGTACTATCAAATAATCAAGAAGTCCATTATACAAATAAAGTAATTAAAACTTCAATATCACACCAAAATGTCGAGCAACAATGGTCCAAAAAAACTCTACTAAATCGCAAAGATATTAGGATAACTGTTACAAAATCGAAAAAGGAAAATTCGGAAACAGAATGAAGGCGCAAATCTACAAGAAATAGAAAAAAAATTCCGAGCCGGGAATCGAACCCTAGACTCTGCGTTGATCGCAGGGGTGTTAACCTCTACACCACCCGTTTACCTTCCACAACTGTACACCATTTCCACCCAGAACTAAACAGTTGTGAAAGGCGAACGGGTGGTGTAGAGGTTAACACCCCTGCGATCAACGCAGAGTCTATGGTTCGATTCCCGGCTCGTCACCATTTTCACCTGACCGAAAGTTTTCACATAAGTATGTGAGTTTTCCCCAATCCGCAACGCACCCTTAGGAGGTTACAGGCTTCCCCCCAGTTTCGGTATTGTTGCTGTTTATTTCATTCGACCGTTGTTCTCGTCTATTCTACATTTGTATTCTACGTATTTATTACGAGTAATTCGTTGAGATCCTCCGTTCAGTAAATCATGGTGATACCTGCTACGCTTATTGCAATTCACAAACTGCAACTAAAATGGTGCTCTGTGCCTGAAGTGCGTACCTTTAACTCAACCTCAAGGATCGTTACTAAGAGGGAAAATATAGTCATGATGCGTAATTCGAGAGTGCAGCTGGTGTACAATACTCTTGTATTTCTTTCCAAGTGTTCATTATTGTTCTCTATCAGGGCTGGGAAATTACTCCAAACATACAGATAATTACTAATCACTATTCAAACAATGGAAAATCGTATTACCACGGTAAACGCGTTTAATAAGTTAAAAACTTAAATTAGTAGTATAGAACGTAATTTAATGAATTCAAAATCCTGCTATTGAGGACAGAATTCCCCTCACCCCCTATTTGAAAAAACGTAACTCCACTTTCCAATACTTCTCATTTTTGGAGTATGACTTGTGCAGATATACTGACATCATTCCATATATTACAGAAAATTATTAAGGTGTCCGTACACTTTATCATTAAAATGCTGTGCCGTAGACGAGTAAAAAAATGACGTCTTTTGATTAGGAGGGTTGTGGCACAACGGGATAATTACTATTTACTGTGCACATAATTCCACGCGTCTCCCTTCAGCTGGCCGGCAACAAATATGGACTTACAAGCACTATGCGCTCTCCAATTGGTCAAGTTACAATTACGTCTTCTAAAAAGGTACACTTGAAAATTTATGTAGACTCTTACTGTTGTGCTTCAACATTATATTTAACAAATTTAACAACTATATTTCAACAAATAATATAATACTGAAGAACGCAAATGTTTAGATCTATAGTCACATTGCCTTGCGAGGAAAATTTTTATGCAAGTCAAACTGTAAGCGAGAAAATTACCGATAATGAGTTGAATTTTGTTTTATTTGAAACTTTCTCAAAAATATTTTCTAGTCAGTCGTATAGCTGAGCGAGGAATGCCCGCGGCTGGGATACGCGAAAACCAATATAAACTCACTATTGTTTTAGACAATTAGTAATAAAAATTAAATGGAATCAATTCTTTGTAAAACTGGGAAACTACTAAAAAATAGGCGGGATTGACCTGTTGCGGTAAGCATTGTGGAACACAAGTTCTAGTCACACTATGCGTGTCGCCACCAACAGGTCAGGCCCTCAAGGAACCGGGAATGACTGTCCGTATCGCTGGATCAGGTCTCTCAATTCTTCTGCTCGTGTATGGTCAGCACATGAAATTCCGTTCGACACTTTGTCTTCCACATCCCTAAATTTCGTTCACCCTTAATTTATGAATGAGGTGAACCTATGAACATATGAAGGAAATATTGTCTGCTTTTCTGTCCCCGACCTTTTTCTAAGGAGAGCGTCTAAAAATTACAATAAGTAATATCGTGTTGGCGAGCGTTCGTCAACACAGTCCAGAGGGATTAGGGGCCGTCATTCGAAACTCATAAGCTTCCTTGAAGTAAAAACATAATTTATGTTAACCACTGGTCAAAAGTGAAATATGAATTGATCACATACCTTCGCAACGCTAATTGTCTGCTGCTCCATTGCTTCGTGTATGCTCGTTCTATCACTAGCCCTAATAGAACTGAATTCATCTATACAGCATACTCCTCCATCAGATAAAACTAGCGCTCCAGCTTCAAGTTGCCACTCTCCACTTTCCTTTAAACAAATTAAAATAATAAGAATGCATAAGCCACAAAATACAGTACTTCAATGACCTTCAATTTCTGATAAATAGTAGTGTAAGGGACGATAAAATTAATCCTTAACAAAAAAATTTGATACTTGGATTTGTCCTGAACATTCGGAAAATAAGAAGTTTAAGTAATATCATTCATTGTGAATTTCCCAACATCTATTAGTATGGGCAAATGGGGACTAACGTTGAGAATTAAGGAATAATTTTTTTTCGAAAATTTCAAAGCACACGAAGAACTTGTAGAATGTTTTTCAAAAATACATTATATGACGTTGAGAAATGTTAGATGAGTAGTCACAATCGGTTAAGTATCTCCCAAAAGAAAACAAAATGATTCACGATCAGTTCGAGTTCCTGAGATTTGTTAATTAGAACACTGAAATCAGCAAAAATAAGAGAAAAAATACGTAAAGTTTTGAAACTTGGTAATTACGTGCAGAACGTAGTAGTTTTCACGATTAGTAACTTTCCCCTATTTTTTTCGCTGCTACACATCCCTCAGGTTCGCGGTTTTCGTCGTTTCGTCGCGAAACGGTTGGTTTTCGAGAATGATATTTTTATGAAAAACTAATCCTTATTAAACTTCCAACCAAAAATAAACAAATCATTTTTGAGAAGTGTGCAATGGATCTCGTGCTATGAGCTCCCAAAGGGTAGTTTTCAAAATTACAATTTACTAATCATTTTTCGATAAAGAAATGATGCTTTTTGCATATTTGAAAATACTTTATATTTCATTTTTTAGACCGTTTAAAATTTCTTTGATAAGTGTATTGGTTTTCATGCAATAAGCTTTCGATTTGGGGTAGTTTTCCTGAGTAACATTTTATCCATCTTTTTCGATAAAACCCACTTATCTCTCAGGTTTTATTTTCGTTACAGGCGAGGAGGGGGCATCAAATACTTCCTTTAGTATTTTTGAAAGTGTAAAACTATTACCATTAGTTGCTTTTGATACTTCAATACAAAATGAAATTGTTTATCAGTGGAAATATGTCAAAAACGTGAACAATAATTATAATGGCAGACATTTAAAAATGAGAGAATTCAGAAAAGAGAACTAAATACCCGGTTATGAATTTTTACAAAAAAGGATTTTTGTAAGTGATTTTTGCAACTGAAATAAAAATTCACGAAAAACACAGAAAATAATACGCACTTTATTAAAGGATTCACGTGTACATTCTTTGTTTTCCGGTACGGGCCACTGCTGCGTTAAACCTGTATCGCGTCATTTTCTACTCGCCGACTCGCACAAAGAATGTATATTGCATCCGTTGCTCTTAACCAACATAAAATATTGTTATGAACTGGTTTGTCCGCGGAAATCTATGTTTATATAAAATATAGTTGTTGTTTTATTCAATACAACATTAAATGTACAAGCAAACGCGTATTATCATATAATGTATTTGTAGCATGTCAAAGTCAAACTATCCCACATCAGGCCCCGAAGGGTCCATGGGGTTCGCGGAGAGTAGAGTTCCGCAATTTTTTGATCTCGGTACTAGGAGGAGGAGATGTGGTCAGCATCTCGCTCCGACCGGTTTGACCCCAGGATAGACCCTGGTACTCATGTACAAGAGAATATTCCAAACAATGGACGTTGGACTCTCCTGAAGCCACCAAAGATAGAGAAAAGTTGAAAAAAATATTTCTTATTAAAATACATTAACATTGGGAGTTTTCTACAATAAAAGAAGTAAATAAGATTCCATTAGCTCCCAATTTTAACTTGTCGTAGAAACTAAAACTTTTTGATGTTGCGAAAATGCACCGTTCACCTCTAGCAATGTACGCATTACAAATTAAATAAATAATCAAAGTCTTACAATATTTAACAAAAAAAAACTTCGTTTGAAATTTCTCAACAGATTATATAAAATAAAATTTACACGGTTGTTGGTGGAGTTAGTAGAAAATATGATGCGAATAACGAAAGGAGATTTCGCACAATATGAGTTTGTATTATCTTCAAATCTTCAGCCTTTCGGAAAAGATAACTGATGGCATCAATGAAGCCAAAACGCAAAAATTTGAGGAACATAACGTAATTTCTCGTTCTTTTAAATGATATAATATGTCGAATCGTCAAATAAACAAATAATCTCAAAAATTCTCAGCAATTCCACGAATAAAATAAGTGTTCATGATTCTATTATTGTCTTCAACCAGTAGCACGTAAGAAAATAAAAAATAGCTGTAAGAAATTATATAAATAAATAAATGTAAGAAAGCAATTACTGAAATGTGGAAGCATACACATTAAAATACTCTAATATGTGTTAAAAACTCGTGGGAAAATACTGTAAAAAAAGTTGGTATTTCGTTTTCACAACATTAATCGAAAATGAGTTAAACCATCTTTTTTTAGTGCCTTGTAGAATAGAATGTTCCACTTACAAGTTAATAAAATAGACTGGAGTTTTTCGACCAAAATATGTATTGAGGCCTGAGATCGAGCTCTTTATTATTGGTTTAAGCCCGAAATAACTTTTTAAGTCGGCGCGAAATACTTTGGGTCGGTCCGAAATGCAAGAACCATCTCTTTTGGCCGACCTGAAATATGTGGGAATTATATTGTTCGTTCTTCAGATTTTATATCACGAGTACGATACCGAATGAAAATTATGTACAAATATGAATATTATGCACAAATAACATAAACTAGTGATGGAAAACCATGAGTGGGATGATTTTCACATGTTACTCCATGTCCTGATCGTCTTCATTTTACCCAATTTCAAAAGTTTATTAAAGAAATATTTTACTACCATTTATATAAAAGAATCTCTAATATACTTAATCCGTTTTTACGGGAGATAAGGTCAGCAAGATTGATATTTTATCTCAAAAGATACATTTATTAATAAATATAAAGATAAATAGGATATTGTTACTTCGAGAACAAAGCCAGAAGACCATAAATATTCTTATATAATTTAATAAAGAATTAGAGAGTTTAATTTTTTGCAATTTGAAATTTCAAAACTATATTAATAAACACTAAACACTATTAAATATTTCGGTTAAATAGGTGATACTGTTTGTTTTATTTACTTACTGTTATTTCGTAACGCTTCTTATCAATCTCGAATTCTGTAGGTGTTACAATATAATGTTTAAAATAATACTATTTTTAACAACTGAAACTGCTATAAAGCATTGAATTGCATTGCATAAAGCTATAAAGCATTAACTGCATTGAATTTTAAAAAATCATTAAAAATAAACAAAAAAATTAATCATACGTAACCTTCCAAACAAAAAAATCAAGTAATCAAGATAATCCTTCAAACGATAAGTAATATTATAAAATAACACCCTCACGCATCAAATAATATGCACGAACATTAAATATGACACACAGCAGTTAACAAGAATATCCGGCAAAAGGAGCAGTGGACACATCTAATACGTAAGATTCCACAACCAAAAGATGCAGCGTCACCGAATGAGAGAATACGAGAATGGCGTAGAGGTCGCGTGGGTGGAAGATTCGCGATATCAAGAGAAACATTAGATGCAGACATTCCTCTGTGCTCCTTTTCAAAGTAACATAAAAATGACACATCTACAAACATATACTCTTTGGATTCACCCCATTGGCAAACTTAAAACAACGCGCCATAAACACACACACACAATTTGTCTTGGAGCGTTTTCCTGTAAGTGGAACACCAGTATGGTTCTTTCCCTTAGATAAACAATACGAACCTAATTCACTAGTGGCACCCTGAGAAAGCTAGTCGAAGCGCTTTAATTTATTTAAATATATATCAATTATATATATATATATATATATATATATATATATGTATGTAGGTTGGTGGAACGTTACAGAGACCACCAAGAAAGAGAGGAACGGTGGGGATGGCGTTTTGAAAGATCTCATAATGTTTGGCGAGTTAAAAGGGGGTCACCCCGGTACACTTTCGTCTGCGAAGAGTTAAGAGGAAGGAGGAAAAGGGTCGAAAAACGCTGAATAGTGTAGACGGGAGGTAAACAAAAATGGAACGAGAAGGTTTGTGATTGTTTCATTTGGAAATGAAACTAGGTCACTGAAGATACGTTTTTGAAATATTAAACATAACTGTTATGGAAGGCAAAGGTTTCAATGGAAGATTAACTCTGTTATCGAGAGGGAAAGGGTTATTTCTGTGTGTATTACCTTTCTTTCAGAGGTAGGGAGTGTGCATGCATTATAGTGACCATGTTTATGTATCATTTCTGTGTTTTTCTTTTTTTAAAAATTGAACCAATATTATTTTTATCTGTGGCATTTTCCTTGATTGAACTCAGCGTGTTGGCTTCACCTCAATTAAAGAGCATGAATCTACGTTTTTTATATTATGATTAATTTACTCAAAATTAAAAGGGACTTTGTTTTCACGACTATGGTCGCTTTTTTATATATATAAAAATATAATATGTTTATAGCATATATAACGAGCGTAGGTTTTATTTAAAAATGTATATGATAAAGTAATGAACTACATTTTCGTCGGGCTCAAAGCCAATAACTCAACTTCTTAGTGTATTTTATTAGAAATTTGAAAGTAAAATAAATATTCAGAATATTAATTTACTCTACCTCTGCTTCATCCATGTTCAATACTATTCAAGGTTCTTGATGTAGTAATCAAATGGGTGAATGTAGCAGATAGAAATTATTTCACTGCGTCTATATCAAACTTTCAACCGAAATACCGCTAATGTGGATGTAATGTGTACTAACTGTACTTTACGTACAGAAAATTTACGCAAAATCGATGGACCAGTTTTTGATAAATATTCAAAGATGTACTTTGACCTACATGATAAGTGTCCTTTGTTTTGAAGCAAAAGCAAAATCAGATCACGTGCATCGACAACAAGTAAAATCTATCGTAAATACGAAATATGTGTTAAATTGATTCATCCATTTACTCAGAATCGCTGCGCACAGACAGACGGACGTTATGCCGAAAACCACTTTTTCGGAATCAGAAGTCACCAAAACGGGTATTTCCGCAAAACTCTCGATTTCGAATTTTTTCACGATTACAATACTTTCTATATACTTCGTATATGAGAAAGTAAAAAGAGAAATAAATAGGTGTGTGATTAAGGTTTCGTTATGAAACAAATGAAGTTTTTTTCTGAAAAGAAACGAACCATAACAAAGTAAAATTTATATTATTGATTAAACCTACGTAATAATAAATTTATTGTCAAAAAACAGTACAGACTGCGTATGACCACGTGGAGGACAATAAACTAATTTACTCTCCGGAAGCAAGCAAGGGACCATCCCATCAATTCCGATCAAGGGCCCTAAGGCAGAGGCGGATTCAAAAATTTCAG
>NNCF01126499.1:54078-71173 GCA_002313205.1 Laupala kohalensis
ATTCTTCAAAATTACTACTCACTACGTCACACATGCACACCGGCACTTCCCTGTTTCCCCCCAAAATTCACACATTGATATTACATAATATTCACAGTGATGTGCGTACACTGATCAGACCCCAATCATCGTTTTCTCCTAAATTTACGTTACACAATCAATACTGGAATAACAAAGTTAATTAGTTCGTTGCTGATTAAGGAAACATACTGTCTTTCCCATTCAGTGTGTTACGTTAAAGCATACGCTTTATCTTCATTCGAAGACTCACTGCTCGCATCAACTTTCGCTGGAAACTACCAGTACAGTACTTGTTTACAAAGCATTGGTGAAAGGTAGGCTACCTCGGGCCAAACTGCGTGATCACCTTGGGCTGAAACTAGGTTCGATGACCTGTGGGCTGTTGACATCTGCTACCAATAGATCCATTCCGCCGATTGACCCAGCCGTTACTCATAGCCCCATTCATTGATGTCTCTCGCTACCGCGCCCAGGTTCCATGTCCTAATCAATGTCCTCGGTCTGGCGTTCCGAGTCGCGCAGTTCCTACTCACGAACGAAATTCGTCACGGAAAATCTTTCCAAAAATGCGATCAATTGTTCACTAACTAAAAACCGCTAGCCATCTATCCCAATGCTACGATTCTCATTGTTCAAAGTCACCGATTACAAAATCAAAGTCACAAATTTCGTTAATAAAATTCACTTATTAACAAATTAATCAACAAGAGACCGCACTCCGAAATACTTAAGAGCCGATGTACTCATAATTTCAGAACACTTAGTTATACTGCCAAGCACTGTAATCGAATACATCGCCAAATGAATTGGAACGAGAATGATTTCAAAAAAACAAAAACAAAAAAAAACAACTAAGTCTTTAAGCGTTCTGAAAACTCGGCGATAGTCTCGGAATAAAACCGAACAATTCTCACGTATTAGCAACTATCTCAAGTTACGCTCTTACGTCTCGAAGTAAATCTCGTAATCTTTTTTAAGTGTTCTACGCGCGTCTTTTTATAACAAAAATCACTTGTTCTCCACGAAATTTCGAAACAGCTCACGCCCTTCGACGTGTCATGTGATTTCAAGAGCCAAACATTTCATTCGAGCTACTCCTCGCGGAATCCCTTCGATAGGCAGGAAGACCGTGACGTATGCTTTAGTTTCAACGAATCATGTCGCTCTGTTCAACAACAACAATCTTCGCTTTCTCCTGACGCTACGCCGAGGCCATGTGGCTGCCTCTTGCCGAACTGTCAATCGTTCTCACGCCTCCTTTTCTATTGTCTGGTATCTTTTCGCCGACCGCCAAAAGAACCCTAGATTCTGCGAGTTCCAGCTTGTTCCGGCAGTCCCTAGCGACTGCTGCGCTTTGAAAATACCCGCATTTGTCCAACGAACTGCGTCGCCCTTCCGTTTGCGTGGCACGCCGCCTCTCTTTGATCAAGCGAATTTCTCACACTCTTCACTCCCAAGATTTTTATGACCTTTTTGCGCATTGGGTCCCCTCTCGAAATATCCTAGAAACCGCTCCCTTTGAACCTTCACGTTTGCCACCCACACCCTCAGTTCAAACCTTACAAAAGATCGTGGGTTAATTTTGGTTGACTTTTCATTATTTAGGTCACATCTGTCTTTTCGCCTTGTGCAGGGTACTGCGCTAACCGGCTATCTAAAAGATTTTGCCGCTCCTGCTCTCACGACTTTGCTAAATGTTTACAATGCCGACGCTATTTAATTTTGACCACGTTCCCAATTATCTTTGTAGTTGCGAGTGCTGAGCTCCTATTGTTGGACGCCACCAACCGTGGGTTGGACGCCGGACGTGGGTTGGACGCCACCAACCGTCGTGCAAATACCTCATCAAATGATCAATCAAACCCGAAAGTGGTGAGTAGAGGGTGCGTTGACATCGCAACGCCGGCCAAGCTCCGATCTCGGGGCGGTTCCTTGGGTGGTGGCGTCACCAGCGACAACTCGACAGGTGGTGACTCCTTTCCCTCAGCTACGCGGCTCGGATGCCCTCAGGCGTAGCGTCGGCCTGACCTCGGTTTCACGGAAGAGCTCGCCGAAAAATGTTAGCCCAAACTAAACGCTTCGATCCGGACAATAACGAACTCAGGAATCTCATCTGAGATTTTGAACTTTAAAATAACTGAGTCATGGCTCTGCTCTACCAGACTTGTTCGATGCTCCCGAAAAAAATCGACAAGTAGGGAGCCGTGCGCAGCATCTTCAAAAAAGTGAAATATTGGTGTTCTGCGCGAAAATCTCGAAATACTGGTATGCAAAAAATCTTAGAAAATAATGATGGGGCAAAAGCCTCGAAATACTCGTCTTAGAGTAGTAATGGAAATGTCCGCGAAAAAATCTCATGTAATGTGTTGAATCTTCATTTGCCATTCCTTGAATGGGTTTCATCCCTTCCTACACCTCTTATTCCACTTCCAAAGTCCTCAAATTTTGAATTCCACGTGACCGAGGTTTCCAATAACATTTATACTCCCCCTCCCGTGCTTGAGTTCCGATTGGGGATTTTGAGTGTTTTTCGTTTCACGATCCGCCAATCCTCGGGTGTATTTTCGAACCGTCTTCAACCGCTGTTTCGTAACTATTTTTCTTAAACAAGTCGCATCTTTTTCAGTACGCCTGCGTGTCCCTTTAACATCCCTTAATTATACGACCGGGATGGATCACCTACCCCCCCCCATCTGNTGCCCCTTTACCAGATGTGGGTGTTTTCTTTGTCGATGAACCGCGCGTTAGCTTCTCACGCCCGCGCACAACGGTGGACTTTTAAATTCTGTGAAGTGAGGAGGCTCTTCTCCCCTGCTCCGTCGCTCGTTTTCCGTATTTGAAATGCCCAAACAAGGCTGATTTCTGCTGTCTAATTGCGAAATTAATCAAATCTCACAATATTTAATTGCGAATTCGCTGGAAATGAAAAAAAAACGGGCAGTTCATTTCAAAGTATATACATTCTTTAGACATTATATAAAAATTAACCAGTGATTTTAACTTGACATCTGCTTATACATTGTCTATGAGAATTTGTTCGAAGGACAACCTAATCGTAAAATGTAGTCATTTATTAACTCTTCGTTTACGTTATGTTTATATTATTCATGTTGCACATGGACAATTCGTTTCAACACATGCGAATTTCCTCGCATAGTGCAGCCATTATTATCACAGGTACTGACAGACTTGACGCGAAATGAACTCGTGAATAATACTTACATCACAGTGATAATTGCTGAGGCCGCGGCGACGGAAAAAAAGGAGAATCAATGTAGTGAATTTTGGCAATATCAATATTCTCAGACAAAAGGTGTGTGGTACATTGTGCCCAAACACCAAAAAGAAAAAGTTGATTTTTCTATTTCTGTCCCACTTCACCTTTCTCAGTCCCAGTGTGGCATGGTTTGATATTTCAATTTCCACAAAAGGCCATTGTTGTCAGATATTACTTGAAAACCGATGGCATGTATAATCGAAGCATATGAAAAACATACGAAAGTAATGTTGTGAAGTAAGTGACTTGTGTGGATATGTTGATGTTCTTAAATGCTTATTGAATACTTTCTCAATCCCAGGAATATATTTTCGTACGTAGCAACAGATTTAACAATATTTAGTTGGTACATGTGAACGTTTGCAAGTTTTGTTCATTACATTAGCTTCTGGCCTATTCAGTTCTGTGATTGTGTAGCATGCATAATTGTATTGACTTTTTGTTATGACTTCAAGATTATTTTATATTTAAATGTCACTAGAGATAGACAAGGTGTTCCTAAATTAGCAACGCACACGATGAGTAAATACTTAGAAGAAAGAAAATAAACGACATTAAAATAACGACGTATAATCCAAAAAATATTTTTGCGGGCATATTTGTAATTGCATATTTCAAAATTGCGTATTTGTGCTGCAACAGAAACTAGCATTTATTTTGCTTTCATTATATCAAAGACCATCAATTAGTGGGGGTTTCATTCCTTGCAATCTTTCAATGGGAACTCGTTTTACATAGAAATCGCGTATGCAGAGGGCGATGAGTAAAGCCACATGAAGGATAACTGAAAGTATTACAGCAATCCAGAAGCCTTGACAAATAATTGAGGTGTTCAGAAGCCGATCTGTCGAACTATTTTTATAAATTTAGAATTTTTACAACGTTTTGAAAGAAATGTAAAGATATCAGAGATGTGTGTTTATTTCAAGAATTTCATATCATGAATGTACAGAAAAAGATACTTTTCGCAAAGTGCAAGTCGTGAAGTTCTGTTTCTTTCTCAAGATGAACGAGGTTTGTTTTAATAAATATGATTTTATCGCATTAATTGATGAACAGCTCCCTGAATTATTTTATTATTTGTAATTTTAACAGCATATACCACAGAATGATAAATTAAATGTCGTTTGTTTGTTGCTCATAGTGTTAATGTTATAAAGCTTTTTCGGCAGTAACACACACGCGCACGCACGCACTTGCGCACGCGAACACACACACACACATACACGAAAATAACGATAATTGAAACATGAAAGTATACAATAATTGAGATGTAAAACAGTATAGAAAGAAGTGTAAAAATTACTGAAATTATGAAATGAAATAAAGGGAAGAATAATGAATAGAAGAAAACAAATACAGAGTGAGCAAACCGACAAAATAACGTACCTGAGAATTGAGAAAATTTTTTGGCAAGTGCGCAGAGGGTGCCGAACATTATGTGGTAAGTGAAAGATAGTTGGAGAAGGGGGGGAAGGGAGGTGTCGGGGTTTTTCAGGAACTGGCGGAAGAAACCGGTATGAATTTCTCAAGGTTTTAACTGTTTGCCGTAGGATGCAGAGCACTGGAGAGTTGGGGGAGGGGTGAGAAGGAAGGAATTTGAAGGCTAGTTTCATAAAAGGGGAATAAAGTTCATGGATTTGTTCATTTAATAGGGATATGATGTTTTTTAGGATACTATGGATATGTAAAACTTCTAATTTGATCCGGGGCCAAAATCTATTTTCTACTTCTAATATATGAAGATTCTTCTCAGTGTTGAATGTTTGTTTGTTTTCTATTAGGTGGTTGGCGAAGTGAGACACTAGTGTTATTTCCATGCATTTGTGTGTTCTTGTACTCTTTGTTTGAACGTTCTTCCAGACTGCCCTACGTACACGGCCGGGAAATCACTGCATGAGAGGGCATACACTCCACTTCGGAGGAGATGGGGGTGGGATCCTTAGTATATGATACGCTTGAGTTGAGTGTTTGTGGAGAGAAGAAGGTTGTGTGAATGTTGAAATGTTTTAATGAATTAGCGATTTTAAGTGAGAGAGGGCCTATGAAAGGGACTGAATATATGATTTTATTATTATTTTTTGGAGTAAGTGATGCGTGGTTCTTTGTGTAATAAAATCTAACTTTCTTAGTGATTATATTATCAATGAAAGAGGTGTTGTAGCCACTGTTTGATGCAATAAGTTTTATTGTCTATTTCTTTTATGATTTTATCTGGTGAGAGTGGAATGGTGAAGAGACGATGGACCATCAAATGGAAAGCAGCATGTTTGTGCGAGGGAGTGTGTAGTGAGGAATTGTGAATGGTGGTGTCTGAAAATGTGTCTATCCTGAATGTGTCAAACAGGTGGTTGTTTACTAAAGAAATAGAGAGGTCTAGGAAATAGAGTGTTCTATTGTCATTTTCAATTTCTGTGAAAGTTATGTTAGGGTGAAGTGAATTGAGAAATTGAGTAAAAATGTCAAGTTGTCTGTGAGTCCCTGTCCAAAGAGTGATTAGTCACGAGTCTAGAGCGTCACATAAAAGAGTTTTACATTCAGATGGAGGATTACTAGGAAAAAGTTTTTTTTAAATTTTGTTGCCAGGTCCGTACTATTCTTACCGGTGTGATGGACGGAAATAGATGTGTTGGTGAAAATGTTTGTTCAGCTGGTATGCTAGTCTGTGTGTGATTGTGTTGGTGTAGGAGACAACGGGTCTTATAGGTAAGGAAGACTTAGGTAAACCATATAGACGTGGAGGGGTTGGGTTAGAAGGAAGAATATTCAGCGTTAGGAAAAAGACCTTGTAATTTTGAAATTTCGTGTTTTCATTGGACAACAAATTTGTTGGTGGGATCTTTATTTAGGAGTGCGATGTCATTGGACTTAATGAAATAAATTTTGTTAGAGTAATCAATGTGGTCCAAAATGACGGTAGTGTTGCCCTTGTCCGCTTTAGTAATAATTAAATTATGATTTAGAGTTTTCCCCCTGAGGTTAATAGCAATGTTCAGTTCAGAATGATAGAGGGTTTGTGTAAGTACGCAACTTTGTCAGCTTCCTCACCCACCTTTGTTTCTGTTGACAGCAGAGCTTGAAGACCCGGTTGATTACCGTATCTTGTACGACGTCCCATTCCGCAGCATGGAGGGATCCGGAAAGTTCTCCTTGGATCCAATACAGTTCCGATCCTAGGCGGTTTCTGATTGAAAACCACATTTCTTTCAGTCTGAAGCCACGCGTTGCGGCCAGCTTCCAGCGCTTTCTTAGCAGATGATGATGTATTCTTGCTCTTCAGTTCAATAAATTTGGGACACAAGTTGTGCAAGATGAATTGGCTCAAAAATCAGATATGTAGATTTGCTTTAGCGAACTTCAATTTTGTTTGATACAATTTGTTTACCACAGTGGCAATTCCGACCATTAATATACTTGATAATTGTGGAGTATTAGCAACATTATAAAAGAATGATAAATTAAACATCGTGTTTGTTGCTCATAGATTTAATGTTATATAATGGTGCTAATACTCCACAATTACCATGCATATGTCACGTTCAATAGTAAATCACATTTGTTTTATTTGGATATGACTACATTTACTTAGAAGCAATGTTGGCAGTAAAATTACCGTATTAATGTTACAGTATTTCTAATCAAGATAAATTAGTCCGAAATAAAATATAAGACATATACTCGTACGTTTGTAAGGTAAATAGACATCTTTCAAAAAAATCAAGTCGAATTCATAAATTATCTTGTGGAATCGTTTACTTGGTAGTATGGAGTGTTGGCAACATCAAAGAATGATAAAATAATGAAGAACAGATTAACTACTTTCAATTTATTATCACAATAAAGTTTTTTCGGCTGCATCGTTAGTAGCATACAATGGAAAGTATACATGAAAAATAACATAAAAGAACGACAATAATTGAAATGCAAAAACAGAAATTATTGAATGAAGTGAAACAGGTATTGAAAAGAAATTATAAAATAAAATAAATTAAGAGTGACAAAAATTCTTATTCAGCAAATGATCTGTTGTATTTGTGACATTTATTAATTTCAAGCTTCTACATGCAAAACATTATGAGTTTTTTTGAAAACACTGCTAAAAACGACCAGACACATTTTTAAGGAATAAAGTTATACTGTCCCACTCAGAGGAATGCCATGATTACATTACAATTGAATTGAAACGTTTAAAACTATTACGCAGCCTCCAGCAAGTGATAAATAAAACCATGTTTTCAATTAGCGACCAGCGATGGTTGTTGCCGCGCGTATCACTCGCTCCACTGACTGCTATAGCTTTGTCAGCAGTGGAGTCCAGCTTGTTTACTGATTACGGCATTGACAACAACGCGCGTGACTATTATTCAAACACTGCTAGCCGATTATTCAAAATATTTATCACTCGCTGGAGGCTGTGTAAATAGTTTTAGGAGAGCCAAAAAATGTTCGAACTTGTTAAGTCTGAATGTGGACGTACGGAATCCAAATCTGAGATACTGCTAGCTGTTCAAATCTATCCATTTCGCAGATCTTAAAATTTAAATTTATTTATTGTCAAAAAACAGTGCAAACCACGTGGAGGACAATAAACTAATCTACTCTCCGGAAGCAAGCAAGGGACCATCCCATCAATTCCGATCAAGGGCCCTAAGGCAGAGGCCAAAGTCTTCCAGACCAAAGTTTTAAGAACCATCTCCGCCTGCTGGCGCGTAACTAATGCTGCATTACATAATAACCTAGGTGTACCAGCATAAGAAAAATTAGCTTTCATTATTAACGAAGATAGGAGACACTCTAATTACCATGACAATATAGCACAGCGATAACTCGGCTAACCAGATACCTTTTCCTTTTTTAGTATTACAATTTCTCCAGCCCTAAAATTACCCATAACAAAAGCAATCTCGGTAGTGTTGACAAAACTATATAACTTTAATTTGTGTTTTTTCTTTGTTATAGTTATTAAAAGACCTTAAAAGTACAAATGGGACATTTTAATTAATCTGTCACATGCATTTAACCATTGTATAATGTTTATTGATTATTCCTAATGGAATGGATTGTAAAATGTAGGATATAACAGTTAATAAATTGTTCTAAAAACGTTTGCAATAATGTAATACATACATCATTATCTCAATATGCTCTATAGTCACGCATTACATTATTGTCAACTATAGGGAATGGCTTTGCTTTACTTGATACATATGTGCATGGACTGAAAATTGCTTGATGTCATGCAATGAAGTTTTTGAAATTTCAAGCATTTCCAGTCTTGTTAATTGCGCAGTTTTTTTTTGTAGTTTCGTGACTTCGGATTACTGAGAAAGAAATTTATAAATGACGATAAAAACAAAGACGATAATTTATGCAAATCTTATAATTTTCTCACACAGTTTAACAACAGACGCGGGATATTAGAGATTAAACAATAGACGCGGGATATTAGAGATTTAACAATAGACGCGGGATATTAGAGTTTTAACAACGCGGGACGTGTTGTTAGATTTCATATCTAAAAATAAACAAGCGATAATTATTATGATACACATTACCTTCACAGCACTGACAGTTAGGCCTGCAGTGGTGGTACCAACACCTGTAGTTAATACGGAACGGGGACAGAGCTTAGCAGCAAATCGAAGAAGATGCGATTTTCCAGTACCAGGATCACCAACCAATAATAAATGCGACTCCCCACGCACTTTACTCCCAGTATCATCTTGAAATTGTACTCCTCCTGTCAAAACTACTGCTACAGCTAATTTTACCAAATACAAGCCATAAACCTGAAATTACAAAAATTAAAAAAATAAACAGTATTAAGACAATAAAACGATACATTGTAGTGTTACGAAACTAATAACAATCATATTCCAACTATCAATATCTAGTCTTATTGCCACTTTAAGAGAGACTTTTAAAAATTTAATTACAAACTATATTGAAATATACATACTTAAGGTAATTAGTATATAATTACTTATAAATCTGTAATTTGTACCTTAATGTAATTAATTCCAATTTTATTTAATATCATGTTATAAATTCATCTGATTACATTTGTATTACAAAACATTACTAATTTGGCATTATTTTTACATTTACTCATGCGTTTTGTTAAAATCTTCACTCGAGTAAAATGTCAAGTGTTGCACCTTGTGGTACCTGAAATCTGCAGTCATTATTTTGTGTGGGGCTTTACGGATCGTGGACATCTAGGTCATTAGAGCCCTAAAATTCTGTACAGGTAGGGAAAATGCAGTTACGCACTAAGGAAAACCAATATGACTCAACCATACCCATTGAAAACCCTCCTGAATTACAATATATCAAAACATACAAATCCACAACATTACAACGAAGAAAATGAAAGATACCCTAGCCCTCGCAACCTACTAGCGTCAGGATCGAAAACAACAAGAGGTGACCAAGGAAGGTCAGGAAAGAGAAAGGAAGGAGCCTTACAAAAGTAAGTGGAAGTAATGCCAGACTCAGCTCGGGGCCCCGTGTTTGCCAAACACGTACTTACTGGATGTAAGTCCCCTGGGGGGCCTGCAGTCATTTTCAAGGGGGAAAGTGGTCCAGGATTCATACTTTGGATATCCATTAAAAATGGGACAAAATCATAACAGTTGAGAAAAAATTTTGAAGAAATAATTTGAACTTTAGTTTCTGAGCTTAAATTTTGGTGCCAAATCTTATTTTCACAGCACAGGGAGTGAATAATGCGAAAGTTCACTGAAAAGAGGGGAAGGAATAGGACACTTCCTGTCGGAGTTGGAGCAAGGAGGACGCGGGAAGCCGCAACGTACGTAATGTATAATGCTTCATGTCGCGTATGATAAGGGCGTGTTGTTTTTTTTTTTTTGTGTGTGGGACTTTAGGGCTCGTCAACATCCAAGGTCATTAGAGCCCATGATAAGGGCGTGATTGCGAACGTTTCGGGATTAAGCAGGGGCGAGCGCAGCCATGCTGAAGCCCATATTCGCTCTCGGATACTACAGGGTGGGCAAAACAAAACTGGTCCGGAATAGAATTGTAATCCTGACATAGAATTGTCACTTGTTAATGAACAGGAGAATTGCTGGAAATAGCCACTAGCAACGTCCATGCCACAATCCGTTGCTGTGACATGTCTACACAGACTCTATACCCGAATTTTTGATGTGTCAGAACGTTTGTGTGAATGAGAGATGCAGAAGTGTTTAGTGACGAGTTGAATTCAACACAAAAAGCTCACGATAAAACAGCGCGTGTTTATTGTTGCGAGAGTTATGCGAAGCACAATTCACGAAAATCGTGTGCGGAACTGTTTGTGCAAAAGTTAAAGAATGGAAGTGTTTCGGCAAAAGTTACAGTAGTCTGCAATGCAAAAAACTTGGTGGCGAAACGGACTCTGCAGCGAATGAATACCGTAACTATCCGAAAAGAATTCGAACGATAGAAAAAAAGCTCAAGTCTGAAAAAATGTACTTCGAAATCTAACAAATTTATTGTTGTGCGCGAGTGCATAAACCTCCTAACAAACTTTCACGTATTGAGTTCTGCCAATGGTTTCTGAGGTAAGGGGAATTATTCTAGAATACTCACTTTTTCATTGTTTCAGATGAGGCCTGGTTCAGCCTGTCAAGGTATGTGAACTCGCAACACCTGCGCCATTATACATCAGCAAATTCCCATCATTACAATGAACATTATTCACGAATGATGCGCCATGTCTGGTTTCAACATCATAACAAGATTTTTGCAACAAATTGTTATTGCTGACCGCTATGTTCAGAACCCATTTATGGATAAACTCACAGAGGATGAACGACTCTATGGGTGTTTTCAGCAACAGTACACACCACAATAAGAACCTTGTCACGTGTGCATGAGGTGTTCAGTGAAGAGAGAACTGTCAGCAGAGGCAGTAAAATCTCTAGACCACCTCAATCACCTGATCTCTCTCCTTCAGATTTTTAACTGAGGGGCTAATTGAAGGGCTGGGGATACTCAATAAAATTGGAATAACTACGCAGGAAAGTCAATAAATAAGTTGCAACACTCGATAGAGGTAATAATAATCAAAGTAACTTCCTGACAATTATTTCACTTTTCGATATACTCACAATACATTCAGACACTTATCCCATCTCTAGTCCATGAAAGCTGGTGGCAAAGAAGTTTTGGTTGCTGTCACAGCCAACTTGGATTACTGCATCATCAGTTTCAACTGAACACGCAAATGATTTCTTTGGAGCACAAATAATAGGAAATCACTGGGTGCTAGGTCGGGATTATGCGGTGGATGTACCCAGCGAAATGTTCGTAACAGCTCCTACGTTGGTCTTGCTGTGAGAGGATGGGCATTGTCATTCAGAAAAATCACTTCCTTCGTCAATTGTGTTCGTCGCTTGCGGCAAATGGCCTGAGTTAACGCAGAATGGTACGATACGACGCAGTATTCAGTCTCATCGTGAGGCTGGACTTTCTGCAGTATGAACCCTTACATGTCCCAAAACTCGGCAAACATAACTTTGCGGATAGATGGAATCATCTTGAACTCTTTTATTGTACGGGGGGTGGAACATTTACATTCTATGGAAGATCGTTTGGATTCGGGAAGAAAGTAGTGAAAGACGAGTCTTGACTCGTCTCCCGTAACAATTCGTGCTATGAAGTCCCCTCCTTCCACAGTGTACCAAACGAGGTACTGCAAGGACAAACCCAATATATATTTTTGTGATAGTCCTCAGACAACTGGCGGAACACCCATAACTCATAAACTTTACGAAAGTGCAACTGCTCATGCACGAAGTTCCATGTGAACAACCTACAGTACGCGCTACGTCATCGATCGTCACACGTCGGTCATCGTATATACGGATGATAATGCAATAGAACTGATTTTGAAAGTGACAAAAGGTAGAAAAAATATATGTTGGTAGTCTTTATAGACTTCGAAGGAGCCTTTAAGTGTGCGCTGGCATATTATTACGGATCAGTTGTAGACAAAAGGAATATCACATAAGTTACTTTAAATAGTCCGCTCTTACTTGGAGGATAGTTATGTATTGTTATACATTGGGAGTGAAAGGATAACACAGCCGATGACTCAAGAGTGTCCACAAGGAAGCCTCACTAATCCAGTTTTTTGGAACAGTGTTTTGAATGTAGTGCTGGAAAGGATGGAAATGAACAGGCTCCGAATAACAGCTTATGCGGATGATGTTGCGTTAATGATAGAAAGGAACAGTCGATCGGAGTTGGAGAGAGGCAACAAGGCTCTTGAAACCTTCCAAGAAGTATGTGACGAATTACATTGGCGAATATCAGAAATTTTTTTCGAGAATGATGCTTGGTTTCACGCAAAGAGGACACACTAGGTGAGATCCGAACGTGAAATGTAAAGAACGGCGGTTATATAGACAAAATTCCGTAGAACCTGGGTATACATGACAGAATATATATCCGGCTCGAAGGACCAATTTGTGCAGACATTTTGCATGAAAACACCTACACAAGGATAATGAGGTTCGAAGGGCCAAATGTTAAGATGAATTAGAGAATGAAGATAGATGAGGTGTGGTGAATTAACACTGGTTGCCAACAAACAATTTAATATGACTTGCAATATGAAAGTGGAAAAATAATGATACAAAGCTGAATTTCTGTGATACTGTGATCAGATGATCCGTTCCGTAAAATTCAGCTTGGATGGCGTGTAGTGGATGTCGCAGTGATTATGTGTTCGCAGCGAGCTGACATGGCGTGATTCTGGTGCTGCTGCGTTGATGAGGTTGGAAGTAGCTGGTGAGCGCGGTTAGCATACTTGAGTCTGGCAATGCGCCAGATAAGTAATGATGCGAATGTGACGACCGTGGAGGGAGCCTGCTGGCGACTAGTGCGTCGCTGACTGCCACTGCTTGACTGCGTTAGCCTACAGGGACGAGTGTGACTGTTCTAGAGCAAGTGGCTCTGCGTCCGTTGCCGAGTCAGGACACCGCCCGTCAAGAGGCTCGCCCGTCAGAGACTCGCGCCTCCAGCGCGAACGATGCGCAATCAACAGCATCAGGTCGTCCTGACGCCTGCCTGATGGCGCGACGTGCCAGGCAAATGAGGTGTAGATATGACTTGTTTGATGACACATTTCAAAAAATGTCTGATCAGCGGTTAAGAATAAAAAAGAAGTTAAATACCTCGGTGTCATTAGATGAAGGTTTGACTTCGGGGAACCATATTGAATTTTTTGGGAAAAAGATAACAAAAATTTATTATGGATTCATGAGAGTAGGGTTCTCCAAGAATAATATAGAGAAATGTCACTTGCTCCAATCATATCGAGGGGTAATGCTCCCTATCTTCACATACTGCGATTCCATTTGGATAACAAATGCGAAGCTAAGGCACAATGAATAGAAGCTGAGCAGTTTTCAACGACAGTGTTTACTGTATTCGAGTGGAATGTATAGAAGTGTTTCTACAATGGCAATGCTTGTATTACTTGGGTTATACCCTATAGACTGAGAATTAGACAAGCGTTGGCTGCGATATAGAGTGCGACAAGAGGCGGAAATACTGATAGATGACGTACAGATAACGAAAATAACTAAAATTTGGAAGAGAATAGATCAAAAATTAAAGGAGAGTTGGCAGTTACGGTGGGAGAAAATGGAAAAAGGGAGATTAACATCCAGGTTCATACAAGTAATTTTTACTTATAAGAATCGGAAATGGTTTAAACCAACACATTTGGTATATGAAGTTATAACAGGTCATGGCGACTTCAACGATTACTGGCACCGACGTAACATGAGGGATGACAGAGAATGCTAGTCAGAAAAGAATAGAGAACGTAGACCACGTGCTTAATGTTTGCAAATTAACTGATGAAAAACGAGGTGCGTGGTTCAGAACACTCCGTCGACATGTTCTTCGAACAATGTATTGGGAGGATTACATTGGAAAGGAAGAGGCTTACATGGAATTCTAAGACTACATAGAAAAAACACAATATGGAAAATAATAAAAGTCAGAAAGTAGACAATACCTCCACGTGGTTAGTCATGGATATATCGCACAAATGCCAGCTGGATATGGAAAGCCAGACATTAGGAAGAGGAATTTATGTGAAATTTAGACGGTATGTGAAATTTAGTGGCTCGAGCACAGCAAATAACGTAGAATATGGCGAGAAGATCAGAGTGAAGAAATGTACAAGACAATTGGGTATAGAAGAAAGTCGAAATTTAATAGAAACAGGATGTAGTGATAAGAATAGTAGTTCGTATGTAAATGTATTATATAGTTACGAATGAGTTATGTAAAGATTATTTTTGAAAAGAGAAAACAAACCCCAGGTAATGGTCTTATAGCCGATAAAGTGGGAAAAATAAAATCGAAATATTAAAAAAAATCAGTTTTCCTCGTGAAATCGGGATCTCAGTTTGCTGTATAGGTTAGACCAGCAAAATATTCAGCTATCAGCCATTTCGCTCTTGTTGGTGAATACGTGACCTTGATAGTTGAGTCCGGATAACAGGAGTACCATCCAGATATCTTACGGATTGACTCCCATACTGTTGCGGACGATGCTGATCTCTTAATAGTATTTATAAACTCTTTCTAGTCGGTGGTCCTGTATTCTTTGGCAGTTCTGCACACTTTTGATCTAGCAATCGCGGCGAGGTTTTCCGGAAATGGATTAGCTTTAAACTTCCGCAATGCCCTTTGCATCGCCCGAATGGCGGAATGACATGCGTTTCACCAGGAGACATCAGATCTTGGCGGAAACATGTTTCCGAAGAGGATTCTTCAGCGGCGTGATGAATCACCTCGGCCAGATGGTCGCCCCTCTCTTGGACACTTCACGTTTCTCTGAAAACAGCCAGAGTACGGTATAGTATCCAGTTCGCCTTTCAGAGAATCCACTTCTGGAGCTTGCATTCTGAAACTGATGCATGCTTTGTATTGTTAGAATTTGATGCACATAATCTTGCAATTCTTCACAGACATCCGAGTGATTGATGAATTCTTCCCAATGTCCCGTGCCACATAAGTGTTGCATACCATTCTGGGCGCTCTACATCAGTTATCATAGTCATGGAGGACGTGCTGAACATTTTCTATCCCTTGTCTGCACATGCGCGTTTTATCATCCCTCAAGTGCCCTTTCGCCGAATAGCTGTTAAAATTTCCTTGGCCACTGAGGATTTCATATAATATTTATGTAGGTTTAAACCACTTTGTTTTTGATGCTGAAATTTACTGTTGGTATGAAATTAGATGTAATTCTTCCGTCTTTAGCAGCTGCCCAGCGTATATCCTAACTTTTCATTAGTACGTTACATAATTTTCTTCCGAGCTTTTGTCTCTATAGATATGTTACCAAAAAACCATTCTATCTGCACAGTTTCCACTTCTCACCCTATAACGCAACATGTGTTGATGTAGGTCTAAACCAATAGGCAGCACCCCAACTAACACATGGAGTGCTTGAATTGAGACACTTATGTTTTCCCCCAAATTACCAAACTAATTTGTTGGTAATTATTGAGTTTCCGTGCATTGTGTATTAAAATCGTATCGTACCACACTATCCCGCAATAACTGAGTATTGGCAGCATAACAGCTTCGTGTAAGTGCCATAAATAATCTTTTCCTCCGTTATGTTTTGTGAAACCCACTCATCGAAGTCCATAAACTAGTTTCGTCACTTTCTGTCCAACATACGTCATATGTTTTGTAAATGTAAGGTTTTCATCAGAATCACCACCAGGTATTTGACTGCAGGTTTCAATGTTAATTGCTGGTCCTCTACCTTAATGATCGGATCTCTCCGGCATTTTAATTGAATTTGTAGTCTATTACCAGACCTTCCGATTTCGACTGACGTATTCTTGGATGTACTATTGAACATGCTCTCTGAAATGTGGTTATTAGCATGTGTCATTCTATTTCACGTTCTCGGCGACTATTTCCTTCAATGAAGGGGGCCCCGTCATCCACATAAGCAGTAATGTCCCATTCTCATACTTAGCCTTCAGTATGACATCTAGGCCAACATTGCAGAAAATGAGTCCTGTGGGGCAACCTTGAGGGTAGCCCTATGTAACAATGGAAATGATCCTCCTATTTCCAACATAAACCTGTCTATTAGGTACGACTAGATAATTGACAACTGAGCCTGTAGAATCCTCTTACGTTCTAATTAATAATCACTTACCATATCACACTATATAACGTTTTCTCCATTTCTGTAAGGATTGGTAGCGCATACTTTCTCGTTCAGGTCTTAACACGCCGTATGAGTTCGTTCAGTCTGCTCTGTACACCAGCATTCCGTAAATCCATACTCGCGTATGTCCATCTTGTTTCGTAAATCTTTTTTTAAATCCTGTTTGTTATTATTATGTCTAACAACTTCCCCGTGCCTGGAAGGAGCGTGATTGGTCTGTAGGATTTACTCATCTGTTCATTTTTGTTGCCTGGTTTCAGGAAAAAAAAATGGCGAACACGGGGCCCCGAGCTGAGTCTGGCATTACTTCCACTTACTTGTGCCATGCTCCTTCCTTTCTCTTTTCTGACCTTCCTTGGTCACCTCTTGTTCTTTTCGATCCCGACGCCATTAGGGCTAGGGTATCTTTCATTTTCCTGCCTCGCCCCAGGGGACTAACATCTAGTAAGTACGTGTTTGGCAAACACGGGGCCCCGAGCTGAGTCTGGCATTGCTTCCACTTGCTTGTGCCATGCTCCTTCCTTTCTCTTTTCTGACCTCCCTTGGTCACCTCTTGTTCTTTTCGATCCCGACGC
>NNCF01126499.1:71475-89828 GCA_002313205.1 Laupala kohalensis
AAAGCCCCAAAAAAAAAAAAAAAAAAAAAAAAAAAAATGGTTTCAGGAATAATTGTAATCCTTTCCAGAATCTACGGAAATATCCGTATTTATAACACTCCTTCACTATCTCTTCCCTCTAACGGTCGCTGTGTCGTATCAAATCTGGCGTAATACAGTCGTATTCCGGTCTTTTGTGTGTTTTAACCGTCCCCATCACTGATAATCTCAACATTTGTCAGTCCATCTCCACTAACTTCAAAATAGTCCCTTTGATTCAGTTCTAGAATATCATCAACCTTAAGTATATATTTTATCATTTTTTTGTCCAGTATACACTCATCCTGCAGTATACGTTTCATCTGTCTGAAGAGTCCTCTATACAGTCTGGCGTTATATTTTCCACCGTCCAATGACATAAACACTGGTAACTCTAAGCTTTCTTCCAGGAATTTTACGAAATCCTCCCATTTTTTCGAATTAACGCTTTTTATTCCTTAAAAAAATCCCCATACCGTTTCTGACCAATGAAATATTCTGTAGATCCTCTTCCTTCTCTCTTGTAGACATGCCTTTATTTATTCAGTTGTCTCTTGTTTTGTCATCTCCCTGTTCCACAAAAGTAGCCCCCTGCAATATCCTCTTTTCACCTTGAAGTAATAGGGCATAACTCGTAGCTACATATCCTCCTGTAGTTTCCTAACCCTTTCAACAATATCAAACATTTCTGTCCTACAAAAATACGTGTCGACGTGTTTTGTCTTTTAATACCAACCACTCCCTTTTTCTGTACTTTGTTTTTGTTTCCCTACATGTATTTTCGCCACTCACTTTCTCAATGGTAAAAAGAATTGGCTTGCGGTCACTTCTAATGGTGTCGTCTGTCCGCCACATAGTTGCAGTAGTCTTAATTGTTCTCGTCTGCATTGTCAAATCTATAAAAGATGTTCCATTAACGGTTTCATAGACAGGTGTTCCATATCAGTTACTCATTGTTAAATCCTTCACTAATATCAGTCTCTCCAGAGTTATTCACTGTCTATTACTAGTACGTCTCCCCATAGGTGGGACCGAGCGTTCCAATCACCTCCAAAATATATTTCAACTCAGAACACCTTCAATTTTTTTAACTTAACATACGTTTCTCCCAAATTGTTCATACACATTTATCAACAAACCCATAACCCCTTTGCAATGCGTATTACGTGTTAGTTTTTTGTTCCATATTCTTTGTATACTAAAACATCAATTTGCGTGTTACAGACCCGTACTACTGTCCGTCCTCCTGTATAATGAATAATTTTTACATATATGGGTATATTTCGCAGTTTCCCATATTGCAGATACGTTTCTTGCAACATACAATCTTCTATTTCATGCTCCCTAATACACCGTATAAACATATCTCAATCCCATATTGTCCCAGATCACACATATCTCAATTTGGGACTGATATTATTTGTATTAGTGTCCTGCCTCGTCACATATTCCGCAAGTTGGTGTTTTGTCTTGACAATTTTTGACTTGGTGGTTGTATCTCTGGCAAAGATAGTATCTTAATGAATCAACAAATTCCTGAACTCTGTAGACTTGTTGCCCCACATATATTTTCCCTTTTCCCACCATTTCTCTGTAGAATTGGTAATCGATTTCTAAAACCCAATGACCCGTTCGCAAATCCTCCTTCCTTATCTTTTCGATCACTTTTATGGTCTCATCGTCTTGTACTCGATTTGTTGTTGAAGGAGTTGGAGGAATTCTCTTTCGTCTTTTTCCACTACATTATATGCGATTACTTTAGTTTTTGTTCGTTGCGTTGTTTCTTCCTCCAAATCTTCACGTCCACCAATGAGTTGTCTCATTGTTCCTAAAGCAACGTCATCCTCCAATCTTCTCATATCCTGTCAACCTCCGACCCTGCAAATTCAAAACCGCTTTTTCTTATTATTTTTTTTTAATGTGGGGCTTTACGGCTCATGTCGACATCAAAGGTCATTGGAGCCCGAAAAACTTGTAGAGGTAGGGAAAATGCAGTTACGCACTAAGGAGAGCCAACATGACTCCCCCCTCGTGTGGGACTCGTCGAATGATTCAACCCTACCCACTAAAAACCCTCCTGAGTTACACAATAGATCCAAAGATAAATCAAAATATAAGAGAAAAAAAATTGCATGAAAGCATTCTAAAAATCGAAAATAAAGAAAAGAATATATTTCGAGAAAAAATAAACAAAATTAAATTTAAACAAATTTAAATCCTAACCCTCCCGAGAAATTGTGGGAGGAGCCCCGTTTCGTTTATGGATTTGAGTAAAAACATACGAAGATAGATCAGATACTGTTCCAGAGGCCGATTTCCTGAAGAAATCTAAAAACGCGCATTAAAATCAGTTCATTTTGTCCCAACATAGCGTTCAGACTAGATTGTGTCGCCGTCGGCTGGTACTAAATTTGAGACACTCCAGAAGAAAGTGTTCCACGGTACGAGTTTTGTTACAAGTTACACAGACAGGGGGAGGTTCACCGCGTAAGAGATGACCATGGGTAAGATAGCAGTGGCCAATACGGAGGCGTGTAAGGATTACTTCTTCACGTATGTTCGCACAGGATGATGACACCCAGGTCTTAATGGAGTCATTTACCTTTCTCAGCTTGAAGGCGCGAGTTTCCCATTCGGCTTCCCATGTCCCAAGAAGAGACGATCTTATTGCAACCTTTGAATCTGACGTAGGAACAGATAAGAGGTCAAGGACTGTCCTCTGGGTTCCCCACTTCGCTGCCTCATCAGCTTCTTCGTTACCCATAATACCCACGTGCCCAGGAACCCNTATTTCAAAATTTCAAAACAAAGGACTATTTCAAAATTTCTAGACACTAGATGGCTTATTAGATTCTGAATTGTCAGCGTAAGGTTGTCAGAAGTGTACAGTGAAGACACTGACCACAGAGCACTAATGGAGTCACTACAGAGAACCACACGCCGTATTGAAGATAGTTGAATGAACTTCAGCGCCTCAAGGATTGCAAATTTCTCAGCAGTGTACACGCTGCAAAAGGAATGGAGGCGAAAAGAACGGGTGGCCCTATCGCAGTGGAAAGCAGCACCAACAGAATTATTCATTGCTGAGCCATCAGTGTATATGAACATGTGATCCAAATAGAGGTTTCTTAGTTCTCCAAAGTGCTGTTGAAACACAACAGCTGGAGTGTCTTGCTTTGAAAGGTGAGATAGCCGAAAGTCAATGGTTGGTTGCATGAGGGACCAAGGTGGTGTGAGAAAGTGTGGNTAGTTTTTTAAAACGAACACCCGCTGGGCGCGGTAACGAAGGTCTTGCAGCGTAAGATGAAATAAATTTCGGCGAATGAAGGTGTTGCCGAGTGGGGTGACTTGAAATCCCCATCAGTTTCACTCCGTAAGATCCAAGTAGAATGTCACGTCTCCTGTTAAGAGATGGTTCGCCAGCGTCTACTAGTAAGCATTCTATGCGACTAGTGCGGAAAGCACCAGTTGCAATGCGGACTCCTGCATGATGGATACTGTTAAGGGTCCTGAGTGTCGACGGTGATGCGGAGGCGTATACAATACTGCCATAATCTAATACAGACCGTACGAGACTTCTATACAGACGAAGAAGGCAAGTGCGGTCTGCGCCCCATGATGATGCGCTTAAGCAGCGAAGGAGATTGAGGGAAGAATTACACCGGGATTGTAGATTTCGGATGTGATTGCGCCAAGTTAGTGTGCGGTCGAATGTGAGACCCAGGAATTTTGCGGAGTCAACGAAGGGCAGACGTTGGCCCCCAAGAAAAAGATTTGGATCATTATGGAGATGGTATATCCTACAAAAATGCATGCAGCATGACTTGGATACAGAAAAACTAAAGCCGGTAGACATGCTCCACTCGTGTAAACGGTTTAAAACCAATTGCAGTTGCTGACCAAGAGAGGAACTACAGATGGCTAAATCTAGCACCGAGAATGTCCGGGAAGCTGTACAGAAATGGGTTGAGTGGCCCGTGTTAAGGAGCACAATATCTCGGCTGTCTAACAGTTTTGCAATATCGCCCTTTGGGCAGTTGCGTATAGAACCCCACATGGAGTTACGGGCATTGAAATCCCCGACGATAAGAAATTGGGAAGGCAACTGGTCCATCAGACCGGCAAGATCTTTCTTCGTGAATGACTGGCCGGGGGGGGGGGATATAAATATTACAAACCGTAAATGTAAGGGATGGTAGGCTCACCCTCATACATACGGTCTGAAAGACGCTTGATATAGTGACTTCTTTGGCAAAGACTGAAGCGTCTACGAGCACAGCGACTCCGCCGTGTGCCCGCAGGCCGTCTTCTAAGTCTGCCCTATAACAAGTGTAGCCACGAAGGTGAAAAAAGTGTTTTGGTTTTTCTTTTGTCATTAAATCTTTAAAAATTTCACCACTGTTCATATGTACATTTTTCGCTTCCCAATCACTACTCGTTTTTTGTTTTTCGGTGTCCCTTTAACTACTGCAAACGTTTCTGCACGCCCGTCTCCTTGCGGAGTAATTTTTGATGATGAATCTCGTATAAGTGTTCCCATCTCCAATTTTTCGGTATTCTGTTCCAGTTGTTTCCGGAATATCGTAATCTCTTGCAGTATGTCTGTTTATGATTCAACTATCATAGTAGCCTGTTCCATATCCGTATGTCCAGTTTTTGTGCAATGCTCTCCTGCCATTTACGCTGCACTCCATGCATCGGTGATTGCAATATATTGCATCAATGACCTGAATTCTTCTAGATTTGCTTAAGTGTTTTAGTCCATTGTTTGCGGCCCTTTTAATCTGTCTCGCAGCTCCTGTAATACATGATGTGCGCACTCCTTCTCCTCCATTTCCTGTATTCTCTTCTTCAATCTTTGTAGCATCTTCTTCTTTCTAGCATTTTCTGCTAATCGCCACAGATCTTGTACGTCAACTCGGATATATTGTTGCTTCTTCCCTGGGAGCGGTACTTGAGAGTCCATGTCTCCATCATGTCATGTTTATATTCTGTCGTGCTGTATTCACTCGATGGACTACTGCTATTACGTCGTATTGTTATGTCACTTCGTTCGTCCTGGCCTTTATCTAACCTACGTAAATCCTGCATTGCTGTTCAAGGTAGGCTCGTTTGTCCTATATAGTTTCACACAACATGGGACTCTCTTCGTACCAACTTATTTAATTTTGTATCCTTTTCTGCCTCAATGTATACCTTAAATGTAGCGCAACTTCAAGAAACAGCTCCTCACCCCAAGATGTTTTTGCATTTTTCTTGTGAAATTGTCTGCAAACAACCGTTTTGTGGTGTCACTGGTGAATGGTAACTTTCCGTTCACGTGATTCGTATTATCCGATTCATCAACAGAAGACGGATTCTTAACATGTAGTCATGCTCCATACTGGTATCATAACTTACCACTAAAATAGGCAGGTGGAACATTGGAACCACAACGGGCAAGAGGAACCACAATTGGCATAGTGGAACAAGATATAGGTTTTCCCATGGTGACAAGCTGAGGTCACTCACCTTTTACATCAGTTTTTAGGATTTTGTTTGCCCTTTCCGTTAAGTTCCTATCACAATATATTAAATAAAATGGTTTTTCACTTCCTATGCTGTAACACGTGTCACGTCTTGTTCTGTTATATCATTCCCCAGATACAGCATGTTTCATGAAAAGTGACACGTCTCTGATACACGTGTCATATTCACAACGTATGTGCTTTTATAGCCCGTTGTATTCACGTGAGGCGCACATTATACACTGTACACAGCAGGTTTCATATTGCTTCTATAATGCATGCCACATTACGTACTATAGATTGTGTCCCAGTTGTAAACAATTTTTTCCTCTCCATTGCAAAATGAAAAGTATGTATTCCAATTTCAAAACCACTGCGTGTTTTTCTCTCCAGTTTTTGATTGCAACTGCTACTAGACCACTCCAAAACACCACAATATAAATTTGAGACCAATCCACAATCAGACACATCATTCGCTGTCACATTATTATCATCTTTAACATTCAATAACTCCCGTTATTTTTCAAACATTTGTCGCAGATTTTAACACATCTTCTGAAGTTTAACACCTCGATTGCGTCATATTCGTTTAACATCACTCACTAACTTCACAGACGGTGTAACCAGTATTATAACAGTCGCCATTATATTCGTATACCAAATACATAATTTCTTCAAATTCTCGATGACGTACCAAGAACATCTTCCTCTGTCCACAGATATCCGATTCGTTACACACTGTTACACACATTCACTTTCTGAGACACCATATACATACCTCATATAAGACACGTTCATTCGCTCTCATGCTAACCGCTAATAGTCGTATCTGAAGCTGATGTATCCCCGCAGAGGAGAGTGTTCTGGTGAAAGATGTGGTTCTTGCTGGCAATTGCATATCGGATTGCAGTGCGTTAAGAACTGTAACTCTTCACGTTGAGTTCTAAATCCTTTAAAATTCCACTGAAATATGGAAACAATTACGGTTTAGAACCCTCTGGGTGGGGCTCCTGACCGTGCATTTCCACGTCATCTTCGGACAATGCACTGTGTGACCCGGAGGATGAGAGTAAGACTACTGTCTTTTTTGAGTCTTCGCGTCTTTGTGAATGGAGTTTTGAATTTGACGGGTCTGAAAGTTTATCCTTGGTACCCTGAACATTCTCTGCTTTAAAGGTTTGTTGGTTGTTACTCTGACATTGCTGGGAGATTTGTTACATGGTCGGGTTACGGCTGGAGTAAATGGTTTGACAAAGACAGCTTGAAAGTCTTTCTTTCCATATTTGCACTGGTATGTGCACGACGTTCTAGACATGTCAGTAGCAGACTTCCAGACCAAAATACTCTTCTTTTGAACTAGTCTTTGTACTGGAGTACGCAGCGGTGGAGTAACAGGTAAAAAAGATAGGGCGTGTGTCCCTGTACTTCTTCCGTGCTTAACCGTACGGGATCATCTCGACGGTCTATATCTCCTAGTTGATCTATTCTCCAAAAAACTGACACACTCCTTACTCCATAGCGGGAGGTTGCCTGTGCAATTAATGTTCAAAGCAGACCCCGGACATGTATCGCCGGGTTCGTGTGCAGGCTTCCCGCACTTGCCACAAGTTGCAGTCTTTACACGACGCGACGTCATCGTGTGCAAATCTCGGGTACTGAAAACAGTGCAAAGGATTCGTTATAAAGGGCCGCATTGCCAGGTTTAGCCATTCTGTTATAATATCCTTCGGTAGCGTAGGGCAGTCAAATGTAGCGATGAAGGAGGCTGCTACTTGAGGAACACCACCCTTCCTCATTATCTGCCGAACCTCTACTACACAATCAGGTCTCATTCCTTTAGAAGTTATTCGGATGTCATGTCCGTGATGTGATTACTCCCTTGCTGCAGTTAAGCGCATCATGGAACAGGGATTTAAGTAGAATGGATGCCTCTGAGTTGGTTTTAGTCTCCAACAAATCGATCCGTTCCTCTATCGTTTTATTGATTTCAAAGCACCGACTAAACCTTCCAAAGATTAGCAAGTACGTAAAATAACGAAAGTTTGTCGAAAGTGCCGTCTATTCTTGACATGATAATAAAAGTATTCTGGTAAGGAATGCTCGGTGCCTGTGACGTTGAAGCGGGAGACCTACTAACCCTTTGCCGCTTCGCAGAAGATTGCGAATCAGGCAACCCCTGCAGTCCTGATATCTTGGTGCCACGAGTTCAGGGAAACGAATATCCAGCGACGTGGAGCCCCCACGTCAAACAACTAAGCCTGATACAATTAAGGTGCGGCAGAGGTGGTTCGCTAACGAGTGTTCAGACTCAACATCCATTCACCTCATCGGCGCGTAACTCACCTCGATGTTGAGTTTTTATATGGCTTAAGACCATCCAAGCGACCCGGCCAATGATGGCTAGATCCCCGCTCTTCATCACACAACTTTCCACCATCGAGCCAATGGTGGTCGCTGAAGCGACCTCAAAGTTTATTAAGTCCAGAGACTGGTGGAGCAGAACCAGTTTCCAGCTCGGGTTCGTGGGGTCGCCAAGCTCATACTCAGCTGAAACTAAGTTCCAGCGGGAGTTTTTTAAATTTTATTTAATCGCATTCATCATAAGAAAAAATACAAATCATGACTAAAATAATCATTAAAATGATTCCATAATATGTACTCCGTCGATTACCGTTCTAAGAGGAGGATAAAAAATTGGACCAAAGAGTGGACCAGTAAGATGATCAATCTTTGGGCTATTCTCAGTTAGCATCCGTTAATAAAACAAGGTCCTCGTACTTTGCATACACACTTCTTTCTAGTTCCCGGTCTATTTGCCGTTGTCGGAGAAAGGTATCAGCAGAATGCCGTTACGACTGCCGCCGTGTCGCACGTCACAAACGAGGTCGCCAACAGCGGTTTCGGCAAGGTGAACGATAAATATGTCGATGGAAGACACGACGTCGGCGGTCACTCCCTTCACCATACGAAGAAAAAGCAATAGGTTCTCTTTCGGGGACCGATTGTTCTAACCTATCAACCTACCTTCCACCATGGACGAGAGCATTAGTTACCAATCTTGGAATCGATCTCGGCAACCATGACCTCCGAAGTCATCGCTCGGACCATCCTGTCTACCTCGGACCGTCTGTCACACGACTCATGTAAACTCCAACGAGATAAATACGAATCTATCTAAAGTCCTGCTGTCGCAACTTCTCCCTCCCTCCTTGTCAGGTTATGTTGGACCATCCATACAGTCCAGACACCTTGCATTAGATTTCAATCTACAGGATTCCCTATTCTGAAAAAAATTAACAACTTTTGTTTGTTACCTGAGGACACAAGGATTGCAAGATGAGATTTCTCGCAACAAGTGGCTGATGAGCGTGACTTTTCCAAAATTTAGCGAACTCATCGTGAGTTTCTTGAGTAATGATCACAGATGAACGCTGATCATTGCATACTTCTAGGTTATTAGCTTTAAAAACTACGTCAATGTCCAACCGATTGCCATCCGAACATGGCCTCCAACGTCTGTGCACAGAGCCACTAAAACATGACATAAGTATTAAATATTCGCTGACAAAACGATTCACTAATAACACGAAGAGAGAAAAACAACTTACAAAACAATAATATCATCGCCCGGCTTGCAAGATTCAACCAAATCATCTTCTAAAGTCACCCACATTGAGCGGGGAATAGCTCCAACAGTCAATTTAGCAACTTGCTCCTGCAATAAATAACGTACGTTTAACTTCATAGTAATAAATTAATATACAACTATAAAAATGTAAGTAAAATCTAACTAAACAGCATACCTACATTAACTTCAATCAACATTAAATGAAAAGTATTAATTATGTTATATTTAATGAAAATGGGAGACGGGACCGAGATCTTAGTCCAGTCTCCCATTTTCATTCAACATAACATTCTTAATCTGTTACTTGAGGGTAATAATAATAATATTACCTGGCGGTGAGGTTCACCGCAATTTAAGAGATTTCTATGTTTGTAAAATTAAAAGTATGTTGTACAGAATGGTCTGTTGAAGTGGCATATCAAAAATCTAAAAAAGTTAGCATTGTAGAAAACAATTTCGAATAAAACATTGATTTAAAGAAGTTCGAGCTAAAACTGGACCATTGGGTAACTTTGAAATCTTAAACAGGAATCTCCGCATATTAAGATGTCACGGGAAAAATACACAAATTTAGTATGAAACAAACGAGTTTCGTAAAATAAGCAATAACCTAAAAGAAAGAGAAAAATTGTTTTTCACATCTTCTGTCGTTTTTGGAAGCGCAAAAATCGTAATCAACCTCTTCAGATGCAAAAAAGGCAAAATTGCACAACTTCTCCACAACTTTCGGAGAGAATTTTCCAAAATGCTGGGAGTTCTCGTCCTCTCGCGGGCATGTTCCTCAACAGAGAAAAAAATTAACGAAAGTAAGTTGAAGGAAATTCTGCTTATTACATTTTTACACATTAATATTTTTTGTAGTACACTGTTTTCATGTAATATATAAAAAATCAAAAAAAGAGCGCGATTGGTTGGAATTTTTTGAGATTTTATTCAATCTCTTCGAACTTTCTCGAGAGGAAAAAAATGAAATTCGAATTCAGAGCCATCAAGAACATAACGGTTAACAATAAATCTACACTTAATGTTTAGATTTCTATTTTCTAGAATATTTAAGGGAATAATTGTTTCAGGACCAGTGTTCGAATGAAAGAAAATAAGTGTGATGAGAGGGGGGGCGGGCTATTGAAGCTCGTCTTTTCTAATTTCAATACAGCACTTTATAAAATTGACAAGAAAATGTCATCTTATAAAAAGAAGCATTTATAACGACCACCTAGTTTTTTGGAGTTTTGTGTGAGTATATCAGAGTTGATATACTACACATATTGAACTATTATAAACTTGTCTAATTTTTTCTCTTACAATTAAGGTTTAAAGAGTGCCTTATTACAATGACGTACATATATTCTACGATACATAGTTGGCACATTCGTTAATGCTTAATATTGACGTTTATGATTGGTAATCAAAGTGGGTGGAATCGTTTCCCCCGGTAGGGAATCAACTTAAGATGCAAAAGTTCGAAAAAATGAGTCAGAAATGTATAATTCCCCGGCTTTCCCCCCTTTAATTCGAACACTGTTCAGAATTTTAATTCGAACACTGTTCAGAATTCCAGTAATATGGTCGTTCAACTTGCTATCGCAAATAAGATTGACGCTAAGCAATGTGCGGCGGCGTCACCATGTGAAGCATTGAATAAAAAAACGTAATAGCGGAAAATCATTAGAGAAATGCCAATACCTCGAGCAAATACTCGAATAAAATATATATTTCGTAACGAGTCGGGCTGTTGCAAATGTTGGACAAAATTTATGTTAAAGAAGCCACTGCCGACATATAATTCGAGAAACTCCTGTTTTCATTTGACCTCTGTTCTTACCTTAAACCCCATCCAAGCACAAATGACACTTCCTCAAAGAACAGTTCTGAAGATCCACTATCACTGCACTCCATTTAAGATTTTTTTAAATTGTACCATTATTTTTAAAATTGGAACTATGTATTCTATGCAATATTCAGTCCATTGGTCATTTTTAACAATTGCACGGAACAATAATTCCAATGTGATTGTACAGAAATTGTTTCTTAGGAATGATTAAGAGGAAATGCAAAATCTATAGAAAACACTGAATTAAAAAAAAAGTGTGCTCCTCTCAACTTTCCAATTATAATTCATAACAGAAACGCGTGGCACAAAACACCATCCATAACACAAAAATTTAAGAGAAAAGAAAAAAAATCAAAAAAGGTATATCATGATACAATTATCAAACAATCGTACAACATATTTAAAGGTTCAATCAGATTCAAAATATTTATCATCACTTTACATGGTTAACTCTTAAACATAATAATTACACATTCAATTATGGTTGTCATGAATTATCTTCCACATTAAACTCTCTGCAATAACTTAATAGGATTTTTTTTAAACCGCCTCCAAGACATACACTCTGTGTCGTTGAAAATTAATAACCCTTTTGGGTGCAATAAATTTTCGCTGTATCTCGAAAAACGTGCGCCGTACAGATGCGCTTTAGTAATCTATACGCAGAATTAACAAAAAATGTTTCACTGCATATTTTCAAAATTTTGAATTTAAAGAGACCGGAAGAGGAGCGCGGTACGCAAATGCACTGTCCAGAAAAAAACTTTTATCTCAATGCATATAAAGTCAAATCTCAAGTTTGGTTACGGTGCACCAATTTGTTCGTGAGTTACCAGGGGAACACATTTCTTAACATACATACACACACATACATTGGACATCATCGCAAAAATTTGAAATTACTCTCCTGGAGCCAATTCGCAAAGATCCGAAGATATCTTAAAATATTTTTTTTCGAACGATTACAACAATTTTCTTACACACTCTGTGTCATTGGAAAGTGAAAAAAGATTGATCTCGGACAAATCGGGTAAAGCGCTATAGCGAAGAAACGCAGGCTCCCTAACGGTGAAATATGGGAAAAGAGATAAATTGAGCTCCGACCTGGATCATGCACAGCAAACTTAAAGAACGGAGGCAAAGAAATGAACTTTCAGTGCCAAAGAACAATAAAACGCTGTCTTCTAGAAATAGAATGGCCGACTGCTATGTAAGCTTACCATAGCAAAATATGCATATATGTTGTCATTTCTCGTGTCGCAGAAATGTGATGAGTCTTTCGGTTTTTTGGTTCACTTCATGTGATCTCTCGGCCATTAACCCACGGTGGGCCAATTTATTCAGCGGTCTCGATAATCTTTCAACGGCATGACTTAAGACGATTTATTTAGCCATTTCGAACTAATGGATTAAAAATATTTATCATGTTTTTTTAAATAAATGCCTGTAATTTTTTAAAATAAATTACTATGAGTTTTACCAAGTTCATGTAAATTGAAAGTCACATTTTCATACGCTAATTTTTATTTAACAAGAATATATTTTAACTCCTACCCAATCTTCATTTCCCCCCCCCCCCGTCACATTTACAGATTGACACTTAATATTTACAGATTGACACTTAAATAAATTTTTGCTACAGATACACTAACATCAGGACTCATCATTAGTGCGCGAACATTCGGTGTAACGGCCATGAATGATGGCATGGGGCAACGGGTGCGTTGGAATTTGGAAAAGCACGAGTCCGTGTGAATCCCATCAATTCTTTTTCAGGCACCACAGTGAGCAGACGATTGAGTAATTTCTTAAATAATTTGCCTTATACCAGTGGTTCCTAACCTTTTCAGTCTTGTTACCCCTATGACCTGGCAGAGAAACTGATTTTACCCCCCTTGAAAATGTATCGAAGAAAATCAACACCTGCATACAAATAGCGTATATTAATACAGCTAAAATATACGTAATTACAATTTCAATGTACTTCCTTATTTAATTACAGACAGTTAATGTGAAGGTTGGAATTTATTGTTACGTTTACTTTCACTTAACGCACATCTCAAGTCATGTTCCACATTGAGACGGTTTCTGGCCTGTTTTTACTGTTACTAAAGTTGAGAAACCACTCCCATATTTATAAGTGGTAGCAAAAGGTATTATCATTCTTAGAGCTCTATAGGATATACAGCTCGTACTTTTCGCCAAAATGTTTCGAGGTAAAAATTTTGAAATTCCGCTTTGAAGAGCTATCTTCGCATAGTCCGAGAAATTCTACTTTGGCTGCCACATCTTTGTTATCAACAGATAACCAAATGTCGATCAACACAGACAATATATTGGGGGGGCGCTAGTAATATCTCAACTAGCTTGGGGAGATAAATGAGATGTATGTTCTTTTACGATATCACATTCATGACAAACACAAATCACAATTTATTACAGATAAGTAATACTTTAACACATATAGTAGATAAGAACTACGAATACAGAATTACGTTAAAAAAGGAGAATTTACATTATTGATGCTGACTGTTGTGAGCAGCCAGCTACTTCGTGAAACATATGTCTACGAAGTATAATGCCTACAAAATGACATTACCTCATACGAGGCTGCCGGTTTGTTTGATTTTTTATACAGAATGAATCAATTGGCATTAGCAAAGTTGAGGTACGACTCATTGAGTCAGTACAAAATTATCTGCCTTTCCTCGAATCTTCAAGGAAATTCCCCCCATGTAATTCCCATGTCACACAGTTTAAAGACCCTTTTCATAGCAAGGGTAAAAATAACAATTAAATAAAATTCCCACTACACAGTAGGGGACACATTAGAGAAAAAATGGAATTCAGAATTAAAGTTCCAAGGTGTACATAATAAATGTTCTCGTTTGTACGAGCGAATACTTAAATACATCGTTGTGGTGCATAGATAATGGCTGCTTCTGGCCGCAATGTTGAAGATCGCTGGCGCATGGCTCCAGCGGGCATATATCGGTCTCGTATCGGACAGGCTGCTGAAACTTGAATATCTATATGAGTATTTGGACTCAAGATGTCAAAGTTGTGCGAATTGTACGCAGGATTGATGTGTCACTGAAATGATTTTGTTAATAACAAGAATCATTGTCCATAGAATTAGTGTTACACAAATTAATAATATAACACTGTAACACCAATCATCCCTTTGAACGGGATTCACAACGTAGCATGTAGATTAGCATCATTACGAAACAATGAATGCGTAGTAGCCACTGGCCGTCTGGCGTACGGCTAAGCGTGTCGCAGCATCGCGAGCACTATACTGTCCGGCGTCCGACTAATCGTGTCGCAGCATCGCGAGCACTGAACTGTCCGGCGTGCGACTAAGCGTGTCGCAGCATCGCGAGCACTGTACTGTCCGGCGTCCGACTAAGCGTGTCGCAGCATCGCGAGCACTGTACTAACTCGACTGATTGTTGAGTGCCTGTAAAAAGGCGATTTTTTATAGAGCGTTCTCAGACTTTCTACATCAACAAACAAGTTCAGAAAAAACAATTGTCATGGACTTTGCATCATGAAGTTAATTGATGAACCTTTGTTGCGTAATGTTCCTTTGCAAAGGTTTTGTTTGCAACAATCTTCGCCTGCTAAATATTGCTTTAGAGAGACTGTTATAGCAAATAAATGATGAATCACAGAATTATCAAACGTGGTTTTGTCAAATTCGTAATTTACCAATTGTTCACACAGTTGTGTAATCATTGCCATATCGCCAGCTTTAACTCTGCGTTGGTAAAGTTGGCGAGAGAGACACGTGGCGCTGATCTGTCATCCTATTATCTATATACCAAAAATTACAAGCACTAATACCCCCGCAGAATAGTTGTTTTACCCCCGCAGGGGTAATTACCCCCAGGTTCGGAACCCATGTTTTATACAGAGATAGAATGATTAACAATTATTGTTCCACGGTGCCTTAATGCTTTCGAAACTGTGTTAAAAAGCAGGTTTAGTGAAATTAAGCCAATGACAGTTTTTCCAATGAGGAACTATTTTAAGAGAGAATCAAAAGCGGGGTTTAAGTTTCTAAACATTCATAAATCTCTTAAATTGCGGTTAAAGACTCCAACAGTAAACAGGTTGTTATATTGAATGAAAATGGGTGATGAGATTACCTCAGAGGTCGGAGGGTCATCGTAAGTTAAGTGACAATAGTGCACGGGGTCGTGAGGCGAACGGGATAGCGTAATAGTAGCGCGCCAGTGCGGAGAGCTGGAGGTCCCGGCACCGTGTCATTTTAATTCAATATAACAATTTCTTAACATTGTCAAGTGTAGGAGTTGACAGCCGAAGTGCCATAACAATTGTTGCTAGAGATACGAAATTTGTCAACAGCAAAATTAGGTCTCTACTTTCGCCTGCGCAGATATATGCCATTAATGGTGGCGACGAAAATATATCTAAATATAGCATAATTACCTGAATCTTTATTTCTTGATAATCCATGTAATTGGCTTGATCAATTCCTTTATCTGGGAGAATTTTGGATCCGTTGCAGCCTTCAGGATTCATGCAAGAATACGGGGGCGAGAGAGTATAATAATGTTCATAATCGGCCTAAAATGGAAAGGTATAAGAGAAACAACTATTTCATTGTAAATATTATTTTTAGTATTATAGGTTTTTTAGCATTATCATAGGTGTGATATAATTAAAATAAAGTATTATCATAGGTGAGATATAATAAATAATCATGGTAAAAATGCAATTGTTGTTCGTGCCACTTATTTGTGTATACTTTCGGCAGCTTTGCTCAAAATATCTATTCTCGTAATTCTTTTCTCTACTACGTTTTTTTTGACAAATTTCCAAAAACAAAATCATTACATTTATTTTTAATAACTGACCTTCACTACAAAATTATATCTACACTTTGGACAATGATAACTTCTCCTAAACTCCAACAGTTTTGGCGATGTGATTCGTACGATTGTTCCTGTCAATCTCAAAAACCTTCCCACATCATCATTTCGTGGAAATATGCATCGATGTAGCTCTGGAGAAACGGGAAGAGCTAGAGTCAGACAAAAGAAAACATTAGAAAGAAATGACATTAACAATAAAATTACGACAAACATGAAAGAAAGTTAATTCTTAATTACAAAATGTAACAAGTAACAATGATAGGTATGTCTGGAAATATTCAAAAGCAATTTTTTTCTTGAATCAACAGCTGGAATAAAATAAATCAAGGTTTGTAAAATACGACGCTTGAACTCTGAAAGCCAGTAGCGACTAATGCAATTTAACCGTTATTCATAAAATCCCTAGAAAACTTTAAAAGCTTATTTCTTAAGAGTACATCCATAAAATGGTGAAACTCAGAAATGAATTTTTATTCAAAAAATATTAATTCTGATAAAACTTGATACAGTGGTGCTGTGTTTCACAACCACATGGCCAACGTGCACTCAATTACAAAAATCTTTGCACAATTTGAAAAACTAAGTCACATGACTAGGAGGTTAAGCGTCTTGAGAATAGCAAGTTTCGCAGCCTACCGACATAAGACGCTTTGACAAACACAATTTTCAAAACCTCTTTAATATAGAAAATAAGACAGTAAGGCCCATGAAACTTTGTTGTATAAACTCAGGTTATTTGACGCATCTATTAAAACAAAAATAAAGAAAATCCAAAATTTTGAATTTAAGACAATTTGAAAAAAAGATCTTTAATTGCTCACAGAACATAATAGTTAAAAGATGGTAATTGTTCAGTGAACAGATACCAATTTATTTAACATCTTAGAGGGTATAGGTGACAAGTGCGAATATTAACTAGAACCGATCAAAGCACGGTATTTTTGGCTTATGCTTTGTTAACAGCAGGTTCAGAACTGGCTTGTAATGAGCAGTTTAGAATGCAGTAGTGGACCTCAATCTCATGGTGTAATAGAAAACAGGAAAGTGGAGGGTGTTGCCTTTATATGTACACTGCTGAATTTACTAACCGAATCTCAAAGGTACGATGCACAATGTGTATTATGAAATCAAATTTATTTAAGCATATTGGGACGAGCACACCAAGTTCCATGCAGCACACGTTTCTTAAAACAAATGATTTCATGCAATGCGACGATTCAATTGGATTTTTCTAAGAAATAGTAAGTTCAAACAAAGCTAGAAATGAAGTTCCGAAGCAAGAACTCAGCTCAAAGAATTCAAGATGGTCGGTGGAAAAGTAACCACGAAAATACTACACGAAGGGGGAAATTTTGCTTTGACAAAATTAGCGTTCGCCAACCTGTAATTCGTGTACCACTGTTGGTCCATGAGAAACTTTTTGTAGTTTGCAGAAAAATCTCGACAATTCGTTTCAACTTTCATACATTTTAGAACAGAAAATTCTAAGATGTGGGTATTCATCGACGTGCTTGTGAAACGCGCTTCATGAAATGTTAAATCATTGTGAACAGCGCCTTAGACACTGACTAACATAGTACAAGTTAAAACACACGCCAAAGTACAAAGAGCGGCCGACTTACGTCCAAATGGCAAAATTATGCCTCCACTAATTTAATTCCTCAATGGTCGTTTTGTCGGGGGATATAATTACAATTGAGAATGGAAAACATTAGAAATGTTTATAATTATAAATTACTTGAAAATTTCACGACAAAGAACAGTCTCCAGTAAACGGATTCATCGATAATTACACACTGATCAATGCATTGAATAGTATTAAAATAGTAAATTAGTAGATAGAAGTAGAAGACAACATAACCTGGGAATCAAAATAATCAAAAAAGAGTAAATAAGAAGGGCAAAAATGCTGAAATGAAAGTAGATACGTAAAGAAGAACTGATTGGAATAAATACAGGGAGATTCCTCAAATTAATTTAAAAATTGGCAAATACAGAAAAGATAAAAATGAAATGGTAGCTGAACTACATATACTGTTGCAGCGCTGCTGTTCTAATTGTGTGCGCAGGATCCAATCATCAGGTACAAAGTAAAACAATCACTTTATTTAACAGATATTAAGGGAGAAAAGTTGTATTGGAAAATGTTTGGAAGAGTTCATTAGAAAGAACATTCTAGGATGACCAAATTCATTAAGTGAAGAAAAGATTACGAGAAGAGAACTGTGGCTCACACTCATTAATAATGAAATATACACCAATACATGGAAAGACGCTAGAAAATATGTCCAGAATGGACATCCTGAAAGAAACCGAAAACATAGAATCTAAAATTTCGGATAATTTGTAAATCTCACCCCCGAAACTCTTGTAAACCTTTATTCAAGGAATTAAATATCTTAACACTTCCCTGCATTTATATTTATGAAACGGTCGTGTTTGTTAAGACCGAATTACTGAAG
>NNCF01126499.1:95109-135641 GCA_002313205.1 Laupala kohalensis
GTAACATTTTTAATTGGCTGAGGTCTCACGTTGGAGCGTCAAATTGTAACATAATAAATAATAGCTTATTAGCTGATTGGAAGACCACCTACCTAGCCCACTCTACTATCAGCGTCTGCACCGGCTAGCGGATGCCAGGGAAGTTCGGAGGAGGGCGAGTTAGGGTCATTTATTCAATAAAATGTACAATTAGAATAGTTTCACACGGCATCGATAAATGAAGTTTTATTTATTACTTACGAAGTTACATCTATTAACTACTCATTTTTCTCCCAGTACAATTCCCCCAAGATCACATGTTATCACATTCGTTTCTTGATTGACATAAGTGTTGGTACACTATTAGTCCCAACCACATTGATTTCATACTAATTAAATGGATTGATTAATTTTGATTACCATTTAAATTGTTTCCGTAAACTGTTACTAAATTCTTATTCATATTTGGTTCTTTCACCACGGAGCATACGCACCTTTTTATTCACACTAGCTCGCCACTTTGTTGCTATTCTGAATGTTTTTTTTACCTTAGTGGGGGTAGCGTGGATGGCCTGTTCGTCTCAAAATGGTGTGGTAGTTCATGGTACTTCGCGGGATCAAGGACCCGACCGCTGCCTCGTAGCCTCAGCGCCGCCATCCGACAGCTGTTGACTTGTGTCTTGGAGCCATCGGTCTGCGCGTCGCCGCTTGAAACCCCGTCTCGCTCGCCTCCAGTCAGCACGAAATCTTTCCACGACCCAACTACGGTACTTAGCCCATTAGCTAATTGACTTCGTAGCAAAAATCCGAGTTGAACACATTATGAGAGGATTTCTAATGTCGAAACCCCTCGGTAACCAAGTAGTTACGATTCATTAAGCTGTATCCAAGTTGTCACGCTCAAACTCCTTAATTAAGACTATTGATTCCATTGTAGTGATCAGGGAAAACCTGATCCACCACGAAAATGCTATATCTTGAAGTAGGATAATGCTCGAAAATACTTGAAGAGTCCGAGCACTACAAACAGAAAACTTAAGGTATCTGTCAGTCCTCTGAAATCCGACTCTCTGTCTCTCCTCCGTTCCAAAAACCTAAAATCTCTTCTTTCTATAATTTTAATCCACTCTTTGGTGCAAAATTTCGAAATACGTACACGCCCCCGTCGTGGCACGTGATCTTTTATTAACCAATCCTTGCCTTCGTCTTATTCCCAGCAAGCTTCCCTGGATTGGCTAAAGCTTTCGTGGCGTTTGTTTGTTTACCACATTTTTGCCGACAACCCAAAATTTGGAATTCTGCGAGTTCATGCTCGCCGCGCAAGTCCCTAATGACTACCTTGCTTTGATACTCGCCGTCCTTTGTCCCTAAACGCTCAAGGAACCGCGCCCTTAGTATATTTCCGCTTTCGACTCGCGCCCATGTCTCGATGCTGCGAAATTCTTAGATATTTTTCAATTGTTCGATCCACGTCTGTTACTGCGGCCTGTGTAGTCGGCTCCTTATGCTGTGGGTCTTAGAACTTTTCCGGTTGCTTTATCACGCTCCAAACAATATTTGTAGTGCCGAGTGCCCTTCCCTCTTAAGAAATAAATTTTATTATTTAGTTAGGTTCTTCGTGAAAACTAATGGCATTTCTAAAACGCCGAGACCCGCACCCTAGAACAGCATACCGCGCGGGTGGTGAGAGCGTTTTCTACAATGAAACTTTGAAAGAATTGCCTTAGAAACAGACTGACAGATGAGCATTTAACTTCTCTTCTAAGAATAAGTGCATCCCAGTTCGATCCAAATTATGAGAAACTGCAGTCACAGTTTCATTCATCACATTCTCCTTCATAATCTATCAGTCATTAATAAGAGTTAGTATCACAACAAATACATAAAATTTTGTAAAATGTATCATTTTTATTTTTTAATAAATTATATTGGCCTGCCTGAAGATTTGTTTTCCTTTCCTTTGGGTCCCCTCTTTAAAAAGTTTGCCCATCACTGGTCTAGGGGAAAATGTGTTACGGAAAAATGAGTTTCCTGGAAACCAACTATAGGAGGAGCAAGTTGTGACAGTAAAAGCTTGAGGTTTTCTGAAAGAGAATGGACACTATTGAGATCACAGGAAAGAAGTACCATATCATAGTATCTCAGCGATATCAGACACATGGAGTCGCACTATTTCCATGCTAATGCATATCCGTGTTATGTTTCTTTATAAGAGTAGTAGTAGAAATAAAGTTTAAAAATAAAATACATGTCCGTTCCTGCTATCCATCAAATATTAATATTTAAACTATCAAAATGTGTGTAAACAGTCACAAGGTGTTTTGGCGACGAGGAGAAAGAACAATATTTCATCTCCATAGATTTCAACCACAAGATCAAATTACATGCTACAAATTTCATCGTCTATATTTTAAAACAGATCGAACCAAACGTTGGTAGGTACATTACCGACTAAGCCGCACGTGAAGGTAATATATCGATAGCATAATCAACATTTATTATCGATCAAGTCGACAAACACATTACTCAATATTTGATGAACATCAATTAGCGAGGTCACAAAGAACGAAACATTTATTAACAAAATGGATGAAAAACCAATACGATCAATTTATTCAATACATGCTAGATTAATTATTAAAATCACAAATTAAACAGCATGGACAACAATCTACATCAAAGTCAGTTCAAAATAATTCAGTCAACAAGGTTTTATTGTCGAATTTCGAAAATTTCGACCAATAAAAGGAATCTTTAGGGGATTACAAACAACGGTTTGAAACCTATTTAGATATGAAGAACATCTAAGGTAACAAACCGTATTGTGCAAAAGTATTATTGAATTCGATTGAAAAAAAATTAATATTGGAGCACTAGCAGCCCCACAAGTTCCACCAGAATAGAGTTACTATAAAATAATCAAGTTGTAAGAAAAATATTTAGCTGCAAAGAATGTTTTAGTAGCTCAACACCATTTTTGATCAAAGTACCAGACGGAAAAACAATCAATCGCAGAATTTGTAGCAGCATTAAGATGCAACATTGGAGATTGTGAGTTTATTTCACCATACGACTGCAATTCATGGGATACCAATATTTTTCTTCGAGCTCATTTTTTTTCAATTTATTTTAGCCACATATATAACAAACAATATACAAATATAATTATTTTTATCTGTCATGATAACTCCGTTCTGTTTCTGTGGCCACGGCTGACACGACAGCCTCGTCTAGAAACGAAGTCGATATACGAGGCTCTTTGGTTCAAGATCTTTTATGTTTCAATTCTGTATTGTGTCACGATTTCTTGCGACCACGTCCCAATCAATGGGAAGCGGTCGCAGAATCTATCATCTCATCAGTCAAAGTGTACTGTCTGTGTCATTATCGCTTTGTCTCTCCAATTCGTCTCGCTATTCAGTTGATGTCTTTTACTCTTCCTCCAGTTCCTGTTTCAACAAATCTCTACCCAATCCTAGCTGTGTTACATACTTGTAGTCTCGAAATGAATGATCTTTAACTTCCGATCGTATTCTTTCTGCCCTGTAATGTAATATCTCCCATCCGTTAAAACTACTTGATATAACCTGCCCTTTCTTCTGCGTACTATGAGCAATCCCTAATTAATGTTCTAACGTTTCCACTTCATGATCACAAATACAGTGTGTTCCTGCGCGCAATCCAATCTTCAGCAAAAAACTCTTTAAAATTCCCACGACGAGATAAATATTTTGTGACAAACGGATGCAGTCTAAGCCATATTCTATTTGATGTAGAAAATTATCCTGAATGTATTGGAAAGTTGTTCGTCCTCTTATCGAGTTCCTCCATCTTATCTGCCATGCATCTATTACCAATTTTGCTAACCATTGTCTTAATTCTTTGTCATTTCGTCGGAATTTCTCTCCATTCACCTCAATTTGCAGTTCAGTTCTAAGTGACGTCTCAATTTTAGTTTAGTCAAATATAAATGTAGAGGCATGATCCCATAGAACCTCTAAAGCCTCTGTAGATACTCTTCTATAAGCTCCACCGATTCCAAGAAGACAAATGTCTGAACTCGCTGCAATCTACTCTCTTTATGGACATAAGCAACCCCATGACCTCATGCCATGTTACCATAGGTTATTATAGGACTATTGCCCCCTCATACAACAAAACTTTATCCCTTTGATATATGTTGTATTTTGTTAGTCCAACCCGCATTAGCTCATAGTAGATCCTTTTATCTTTCTCAGCTACATAATTGATATGTTCTGTAAAGAGCAATTTATCTAGTAGCAGCCCCAGACACTTATGTGTGCACTCAATTCTAATTCTTTCCCTATATAATTTTAGACAAGGATTTCGACGATGTTCTTTACTCAAGTCAAACCACACTGCCTTCGTCTTGGCTACTGATAAGCTTGCTGGCTTTTCTCCTGTAACATCCACCTACTATCTCCATAGAATATAACCGTAAGGTCATTCGTATATGCTTTATATTTTCCGTCCCTAGATTCTCCAAAATATTATCCATGGTTAAATCTCAATATAACGGCCCTGTATAATAACACCTAAGGTCAAGCACCAGTTCTTGGTCTTAAAATTTGTTGACAAAAATATTTTCAACAAAAAATACATATATTGTAGATATGATTTAACCTGTCTTTGGAGGTATGCCGGCACTTATTTCTTCTTGATAGTTTCCTTTAGTATTGTCCCTTCCGCATTATTAAACGCCCCTTCCACATCTAGAAATATACACAAACAGTACTTTCCATTTCTTTCCACCATGTCTTTCAACAGATGTTGATGGGCGCCATCAGTTCTTCTCCCTTTCCTATATCCGTACTTTTTTCCATTGGCTTCGGTCTCTTGGCCACCTTGTATATTTAGCATAAGCAAAACAAGGCTTCTCATTTTTGTTGATTTTTTGTGTGGCTTTAGGGCTCATCAACGGCAAGGTTTAAATTAGGGCCCTTATTTTTGTTGATTCATTCTCTCGTATGCGCATTTCGCGACCATTGTGGTGCTGCGCGTCCCTAGCCCCGAGGCATGCGCAACGTTTGTATTGTAACATTCCCTTTATTTGTTATATTTAGCACATATTCTGGAAAATATCAAACGTCTCCTTGTTCTCAATTAAGGTCCATAACTTGCCGGTATTCAATGTGTCTCAATTCCTATATTTTTAAGATATATTGCACGCTCTTGTGCATACATCTGACAATCCCATAGTACGAAGTGTGGTGTTTCTGAATCTTTTAGACATACACATTCACTGTTATCATTTTTCCCAAATTTACATAGATTCATCATAAAATCCTCATGTTAGTTAGAAACTGCATCAATGGTGCAGATAGAGTAAACCATTTCATACTTTTACTCGCATATGCTATTTCGGATGTCCTCGCCACATTACTCTCGTCTTTGCTTCCGACAATTGCAAACTTCGTTTGCTAAAAATTTCTATGCATATATCTATTGTCTTCCGGGACTTCTCTAATTATTTCCGCGAAGTGCTTCGTACCACCACCAGATCATCCGCATATGCCACAAATTCAAGTCCAGCTCTATCCAGTATCCATAATATACTGTTAAGTACCATATTCCAGTATAATGGACCACTCGAGGATCCTTGCGGATATCCTTTTGTTGACCCCAGTACAATTGTTTCGCCCCCTATTTCCAGCACCATGTAGCGATATGTGAAATACGATTTTACAATATACAACAAGTATTTGGGTGTATTATTTTCTCTCAATGCTTCGTTAACATGTTTCCAACGTGTATGATCAAATGCTCCAGATATATCCATATACAGGTGCAGTATTTATCCTCTCTTGCCTTAATCATTTTAATCAATGAGTGAAGAGCATCTACTGTACTATTCCCAGGCGTAAAACCGTATTGATGTTTATGCATTCCCCGTTCACACAAATGCTGTTGTATTCACCTTGTGATGACACGATCGAACACTTCCCTTTTGTTGGGAGCAGAGAAATCGGTCTGTGTTACTTGGGTCGACTTGCTTGCTTACCATTTCCCTTCAAGAAGAGATTGATCTTTGCTATCTTCCAACACATAGGGTAGCAATGGTGTTGTGAGCATTTATCATACACCTCGATAAGCATTTCTTTTGTGTATTGCAATGTGTTCTGCACCATTTTATACGATAACAAGAAATATACCTTCGCTTTTCCCCGTTTCAACCATTGAATTGCCTTCATCAATTCCTAGGGTTATTTTTTCTTTATCCTCCAACTCTACCTCCTTCAATTCCCACTCCCGTTTCCGATCTGTCAAATATCGAAGACAACATATATTCTCCCTTGTCACGCCACTTATGGATGTATTGAAGCGCCGCCTTCATTTTTTTTCCATATTCCTCGACGTCATATCTTATCTGTGCTATTCATATATGGTATTCCCCAAATTGATTTTTCCCGTGACTTTTGCACAAACTGTTCCCAGCTTTCCCTTTTTGCTTTAATCGCCGCTTCTCGAAAGTCATGTCGCCTATTTCTATATTATTGCTGATAACATTCTGTATCCTCACCTCGCCGTCGTGCCCTCTGCAAAGTATGGCGTACTCTATTTATTGCAGTCTTCTTTTGTGTTAATTCTTTATTCCACCTCCCCATTTGTATTGTCCGTTGTTTCACATGTTTTCCGCATTCTCTCAAAATGTCTATTTGATACGCATCTACTTTCTCCTATAATGTTGACATTTTCGACATGTTCTAATTTCTCTTTCAATTGAGCACAACTTTCTTATATGCTGCCAGTCAATTCATCAGTATAGCGTGTCTTGACATAAGAGTTGTTTTTGCTTCTGCTTTGGTTCTATAGCATTATGTAATGATTCATAATCACTTATTAGGCATTGTATCACTTTCCATTCAGTAACACTGTGTTTTCCCCATTTATTTATTAATGTTACGTCAATTGCTGACTCTCCATTGTGTCCGACATAAGTCATTTTACCATATTCATTTAATGCAATTAAATTGTTCCTGTTTAAGATTTTCTTTTAATTTCCGTGTTGTTCTCCGATCCCTTATCATTTTCGTTTGTGCATTCGCATTAAAACCTATATCGTATTGTTTGTACTCCAACAATATCCTTTAATTGTATTCCAAATCTACCAGCAGATTCTTTGCAAATTGACAATAACTATTTAACATAACAAGTCTATTTAATTTTTTTATATAATACTGCCTGAGAATGAGTTGTTAAATGTTGACCTATAGTTAATACAATGCCTTTCCCCGCTACCACTATTGCACTCAATGAATTATTGTCACGTGTCACTCCAGAAGAAACTTGCGAATCCATCATTTTACCCCTATACAGACTTCTTGTAGGCACCATATTTCATAATTTCTTGTCATAAATTCTCCCACTTCTAATGATGATACATTCCCACGCTGCAGATTTTGCTGTAATAGCCTAATCATATTAGGTTCTGAGCTGTATCATCATCTTCGCCATCGTATACTCATTGCGTAATCTTATCGGACTATTTATAACCTAATCCACTTTGTTTACAAGCAATACACACTTTCTGTTTCGTTTTCTTGTCACATAGTTTGTAGTTGTGGCCCTTACACCCACAATGCCCACATATTTCATGTCCCCTGCGACACCGTGATACCATATGTCCGTAATGGTGGCATTTGTAACAACACAACGGTTCGAGTTCTTCAGAGACCTTGTGGCTTGTCATATCCAAATATACCCATCCTTCCGTCATTACCTGCAATTTTCATGCAAAATACATGCAATCCACTTCAAGGATCCAATTTTTTGATTTATTCGTAAGCGCTTTCCGTATAATATACGCATTTTCTTCCTGATCTCTACATCCTCATCTCGAAAATTTCTCTGTATTAACTCCCGCGTGTGCTCGGTTTCTCCCTTTCCACATGGTATACCTAGCAACCGCTCACGCGGCTTACGATGTCCTACCTCCCGAACACTTACGTCCTCTATACTACATATAACCTTTTCAAGTTTCCTCCTTTCCTCAACATCTGGTATCAACACCATCAGTTCCCCAAACTTCATTTCTCATGTTGCTATTATTTTAACGCGTACTTCTTTTTGCCGCATCTCCTTCTGTAACTTGTCCTTTACTTCTCCCTGCTCTGTTCTATTAAGTATAATAGCTTCACCTTTATGTCTTTGCCCTGTCGGCTTTTACACCATCTCTGCATACGTTCTCTACTGTTGATCAATTCTTTGTAATATCTGTGTCCATTTTACTTATTCCCTCTTTCACCACCTCTACAAAACCTTTTGTGTGGCACTCCATTTGTTTTCCATCCTTGCTATATTTCTCACGCTTCCTACGTATGTTTTCCTCCAGAAGCTCATCTATCACCTCCGTTTGTCACTATAATTGTCTGTACAGTTCCTCTTTTAGTTCTCCCATCTGCTCTATTTTCTACTGAATTCTGTTATGTATGTTCGTCACAATTATTCCTTCTCCCCCTTGAATTCTTCACTCCTCTCCATCTCTTATTTTATTTAGCTTCTCTACGTTTTCTCTCATTATCTCATGCTTAGGTAACTCCTCAATCATCTGTTGTAACTGCATTACCGCCTTCCATAAATCCATTACTCCTGTTCGTATTAATTTCTGGATACTCTTCCTTCATGCGGACGAATGTATCCCGCTTAAATACCTCACCCAACTTTCCTACCTGTATTCACAGCTTATCCATATCTACCCCATTCTGTTTCCCGTCCTCTACTCGCTGATATACTTTCTTCCGTTTCCCTGCACGCTTAACTTTACCTCCTTCTCTATCTGGTGTCAAGACTATTGCATACCCCTGGCGACTCTTGTTCCTGATCCAACATTTTCTTTGTTTTCTTTGTGAATGCATTCTTTTATAGTTAAATTATTTTAATTATTCAGGAACAAGACACGTGACAAATTTTTAACCTTGCTCTTTATGCTGTATTTCTCATGTTATAAGGAATCTTTCGTTCCCTATACTAATTTTTGCTGACCTTTTTTGCAACTTTTTTATTGTCCAAATTTTAAAAAATTATATATATATATATATAGAGAGAGAGATAGACCGTGGATTGAATTGTTTAATAATTCAATCACGCGTTCTCAAAATATTAACATAAAAAGCATGGGTCAACATGGGAGCTCGCTGAATGAGACTTGGGTGGTCTGAAGTTTAGCAAGGCGGTGCTACATCAAAAGCCCAGTAGAAAGTTTTGGAATACAAAAACGCAATAAAAACCTTTATTTAAAAAAGATCAAAAGAAATAGGAAGCGGGACACACGTTGTAGTAGACTGCTAGTCTGGACACGAATCTTTCAAGAAAGAGAGGCGGATGTTAGGGAATATTATTTCCCCAAAGCAATGTGGGAAATAATATTACGTTTGAGGCAAACGTCCAACAAAAAAGGTTCGCGACACAGGTCTCTTGGGGGACATGAATCCTAAAAGCAAGTCTCAACAAGAATCTTTAGAAATGTGAAATTTTGGGACCATAACACACGATAGCAAAAATTCAAAAGAATGTAATAAAATTTGGGTTCAAAAAGAAGTGCCGACGCTCCGAACAAATGCTAGTTAGAAAGGGACGATGTCGAATGCCGCCTAGCAATAAAACCGAGGTCTTTAGAAGCATACCGCCCGCGCAGATGTACAGGGAAAAAAATAACAAAATGCCCGACAGACCTTCATCTCGAGGAAAGAATCTTAGAAGTAGAGAGAGGGGGGTGCAGCCAATGAAATATCAAGGGGGGAGGAGTCAAGTGGAATGACTGGAAACAGGAAAATACATCTTTTCGGAAACTACCAATTAAAATTAAGAGGGGAAAAAGAACCGAGATCTGGCAGCAGAAGCAAGGACGGTTAAGAGGGGAAACGTCACGTGACGCAAAATTATCAATAGAAAATTAGGGCACAGAGGCAAAATGGAGAGAGGAGAAAATTTTTGGCAGTGTGTAGTTGTGAGGAGAGGAGAAAATTTTTGGCAGTATGTATGTGTGAGGAGAGATGAGAAAATGTATTTCTGACAGTTGAGATGTAAAACATTTTGAGACAGTGTATTATGTGAACGTGAGACTGTGAAAAATTCGCATCAGTTTAATTGTTGAGACCAGATGGTGAGAAACTTGCAACAATTCACTTGTTGAGTTAGACAGTGACGAATTTGAGGGAGTTCATTGTCGTTCGATTGCAGTGTAAAGATTGGCGACCGTTATTTGCTGAGACAGACAGTGATAAAATTGCAACAATTTATTTATCGAGCCAGCCAGTGAAAAATTTACGAGATTTCCTTTTTGTAGAGTGAGGCAACAGAAAACGGGTGATTGAAATAGCCAATAAGACTTGTACAGTGCAACTAGTAAGGACAAACGAGTGAGCGATTCGAACCATGCGAAGACATTACATTTTAGGAGTTAATGAGCCAATAAAGGTCATTTCAGACAATTAGCAAGCATCGTCATAGCTTACACAATCGAAGGGAAGTGCCACTGTAATCCGTCAGAGGAGATGCGAGGCGCACTCATACAGTGAGTAGTTAATAATATTAAATGTGGCTAAAGACGAAAGCAAATTAAGGCGAAGTGAGTCGGGAAACTCCAAAATGTGGCGGACGTAGAAGGTGACTGGAATGAAAGAGATCGCTTAAAAAAAAGGAACGAACATTAGTGTGGCACGAAGAACGAGACTGTAAATCATGAACACAAAATTGAACAGATCGTCATCTCGTCCGACATCACCAGACAGCTTGAGTAGTGTGTAAGAGTGTAGAAGGGAATTGTAATGTTATTTTAGGCCTTGTGAACTATAAATTGTGACATAAATGTCAGCAGGCCGTGTGCTACAATTAAAGTGATTAAGTGTAAGGAGAAGATAAAGAACAGAGGAACCTGCAATTAAGAAGGCGAGTGGTGAGTACCATGTAAAAGAACGTTACAAGCGCAGTAGGCGATGTTATGTGTAGTGTTGTAATAATTTTCCAGTGTAGTGTATATTGTGTATTGAGCGTCAGTATGAGTAATAAAATGTTATGTTCATTGCTCGAACACCAGATTGTTTTCATTGTGAGTGGCTCCCATAGAAGTGAGTATTCGGTTCCCTCCCCTTAGTAATTAAATAGAATTATTTTTAATTTTGAAAAAAAAAATTTTTTACAATTAAATTTTTTCAGTTAATAACAAAGCAATAGTCACAATATATTACATTCCATAGTCCTCCTCTTACTATTAACAGATCGAAGCATGCAGTTCTGTCTATTGATTTACGAGATATAGCGAGTTCAGTATAAAACGATCGTTTCCCTTAATGTTGCAATCGCTCCAATATGGCGGTTTACTGTATACGTATTCCTTTGATGTTCTTTACATATGCACCACAGCATCTTCTGTACCAAGCCTACAAATATTGTCTTTGTACCTTTAATTTATTGTGTTACACGCATATAGTTCTGTCATTGCCCGATAAAGTGGCGCTAGTAGACTTCACTTTAAATTAAGCTGGTACCCCTGGTAAGCTCTAGCTATTCAGCTATAACAGCAATATATACCTTTTACTCTATGGCTGTTGTAAATAACACATGGCCGTTCTATGTTTATCTCGTAATTATTTGTTCATGAATAAATAAGCCACTGCAGATATTACGTACTTTTTTGAAACTACAAGCTGCATCTACATGTTAAATAACAACTTCTAGTTCGAGTTGGCTTTTGCAAATGCCATAAAAACCTAGATAGATCCTAATTTATGATGCGTAATTAATCTCGAAACATGTGCACACTGAGGTTAGAAAATTTATAAATCCATTTGTCCTAGTCTTCTGAAACATTGCCACAACTATCCTTGAATATCATCGTATTTTTCCACAATTCTTTTTCTGCACTTTACTGCCACACCGTATCCATGCCTCACAATTATGATCGTCATTTTACCATACTCAATTTTTAGTCATATTATGGCCCCTACGGACTGAATTTCTTCACATTTTTCACCCTTACTTCTGAAAGAGTCTAGTTTCCACCAATATATAATTTGTCCACTTCAACACTGTATTAATATACGTTTTCTTACCCCTATGCAGGAGCTATTTCTATGCGTGCATTCAAACCAGTTATTTCCTTTTTGTTAACCGTACTGTTGCACTGAGCCCATTACTCTTCCAGGTATAGAAAAATTTTCTGAATCTCCAGCGCTCTAATATCTTACCAATGGTTGGTATCAATACTATTGGGCGGTAAGAATTTCCTTTTGTTGGATCTGTACACAGTATTAAGAAGAGTTTCAATTTACCTATCTTCCATTGTTTTGGAAAATATCCCAGTGCATTACACCCTCGCATCACCTCTAACAATCGATCCTTTAATTCCCTGTACACATAACACACCATGTCATGAATGATTTTTGGGAACCTGGGTTTTTACGCGGCTTCAAATTTTTAATTATTTCATCGAAATCTCCGCTAGTCATTTGCTCCACAGAAACCCCGTCTTCCAGACATCAGATATTTTCTCCTCCTCTCTTGTCGGAAAGCTTTAATTTAGTATTCCTATTCCAATGTCTTCCAAGATAACATAATTTTACCTCCCACCACTATCTCTTGTTTCGCTTATAATACAGAAATCCTGTACGTTTTACGAGCCTTTGCATATTCAATCCATGCCTCGTGTTCATCCTCTCTTCGCTGCCATACTAATACCAATTTCTGTTTTAATTTGTTTTTAATTTTCTAGTTCTTACTGAGAACCCTTGTCTACCATGTTGGTTCTTTCCTGATCTCTTGTCCAGATCCACACTCATAACTTTCACTACGCATGTTCTGTTGTATGCTTTCAATTTCTTCTCCCGCTTCCTGTTCTCCTTGTAAATATAGATGGAATTGGTGACTGTTTAATGGCGTAATTCAAAATGAAATTAACTTGTGTAGTCTCGCCAACTATTTGTTTATTAGTAAACTTTCGATCGCATAGCGGTTATCTTCAGTAATCTAAAATTAATACATTACGTTGAATGAAAATGGGAGGGTAGGTGATCGATCGAGTGTAGACGGAATGACAATTCACAGTGAAGATACTACAGTTGAACAGGGACCATCTCGGAAGTACCATTAATGTCATTTTTATGCTTATTTTCTGTATATTTCATATATATTGTGTGTATTAAATTTACAAACATAGAAATCTCTTAGATTGCGGTGAACCTCACAGCCAGGTAACAGATTAGTTATGTTACGTTGAATAAAAACGGGAGACGGGACCGGGATTCGAACCCGGGACCTTGAACTCAGCGCGCTCATGCGCTTACCGTCTACGCCATCCGGGCCCGTCTACTATCCTCATTCAACTTGTGAGACTCAAAGGGAGGGGAACGGGATGGCGTAGTCGGTAAGCGCATGAGTTCAAGGTCCCGGGTTCGAACCCCGAAACCGTCTCCCATTTTCATTCAACGTAACATAGCTAATCTGTTACCTGGTGGTGAGGTTCACCGCAATCTAAGAGATTTCTATGTTTGTGAACCAGAAATGGAAAAATACTACCCAAATAAAGTACATCCTAAGGGAGTCGCCTCATATGAGGAGTATAGTCTCTACGAGACCACCTCAGTGGTCTTTGGGACTCAAGTTGAATGAGGATGGTAGGCAAGCCCGGGAGGCGAACGGGACGGCGCAGTCGGTAAGCGCATGAGCGCGCTGAGCTCAAGGTCCCGGTTTCGAATCCCGGTCCCGTCTCCCATTTTTATTCAACGTAACATAACTAATCTGTTACCTGGCGGTGAGGATCACCGCAATCTAAGAGATTTCTATGTTTGTAAAATTAATACTCACAATATATATGAAATATACAGAAAATAAGCATGAAAATAACATTAATGGTACTTCCGAGATTGTCTCTCTGTTCAACTGTAGTGCCTTCACTGTGAATTGTCAATCCGTCTACACTCGATCGAGTGGGACGTGGTATACGGATCCATCCAAAATCTTCATTTCCTCCAACAAGAAACGGAACGGCATTATCTCCAACAAGAAAAGGAACACACAGATGACCAAATTGGGCCGTCTAAACTCTCCCTTCAATTCTTTAACAAACAGCTCTCTCACAGATTCTTCAACTATTTGTGTAATTAATATTTCTTCTTCTCCTTCTTCAAAAGACGTAGATATTCTTGATAAAGGTCTTTCTCTCCTCCCCCTACTTTTGTTCCCCACAACTTCAAAACTCTCTGAATCGATTGAGACACGAAACTCGAAGGTTCACAAATACCTAAAAATGGCAAGAGCATAGTCACAATACATTCTATCAGAAAATCAGGAACTTGATAACTCTCATAAGTCACTCGGTAAACAGATATCTGAACTCACAATGAAAATAAAACAGCAAAATGTTGTAATTTCTAAAGCTTATAAATGCAACGCGAGGTAGTCTTGGACGTAATAGATTACCAACAGAAAGTAGATGACTATCACTACTTTACAAGCGACATACTACCACAAGATCTCTAAGACAAACAACTGAAGTCTACTAACACAAGATCCCAGACAAACAACTGAACACACTCAAAAAAATCTTTAATGACTCTAAAGTCATTAGTCCAAATCCTAAACACATTTCATCATATAACCCATTTCCTGCTAAATTATATGGATTTCCAAAACTTCACAGATAAAATTTCCTTATCAGACCTGTAGTTTCGTATATTAATACTTTAACGCAAAGAAATTAAACAATCTTTAATAAACACGTTTCATTTAAACCAGTATTTCACAACATGCATTCTTTAAAAAAACTGATATAGTGGTACCGGTACGTTGATGGCGTAACCGCACTGTTGACGCGAACACTCCGACAGTTGGAACGGTTCACACAATTTTTGAAAACCAGACACTCCAACATTAAATTTACCACAGAAATCGAAAAAGATAAAACTCTGAACTTCCTCGACTGAAGTATATCTGTTAATAACAACCGCCACTCTTTCAATATTTACAGAAAACCCACTCATACGCAGCATGTTTAACTGCATGATCCATCGCTTTTTAACACCCCTCTCTAGTGTAACAAAACAAGGGGGAAAATGGGGTAGTGGTCAACACTTTTTAAACAAAATATATGCCTCGGCTAGCACGTATCAATTAAGTGGTTCGGATTATAAACCTAAGTGGGTTCGGATTATAACCCTAAGTGAAATGCGGTTCCTTATAACAAGGAAAACGCATATAATAATGTAACTTAACTATTTTATTTACACATGTACATTTAATTAATAAGTTTAATTAATACTACAATTAACATGCTTCACTCCCCACAAAACCACAGGCTATTCCCCAAAACATTATAACCCAGAAACACTCTTTAGAAAAAGAAACTCTTCTGGAATTTAGCTTTACGAAATGATTACAAAACAGTAATTGAAATTTAGAAATGAAAATCATTAACTTCGCTCATCTTCTTTACGCACTTTTTGAATCAATTAATTAACAATCAGTAAAAACAAGTTCTGAGCATGGGCCTTCACTCATTTCGGACGAAGCACTGAATCTTCTCGCTGCTGCTTAATTGCTAACATTGGTCGCAGTCAAATTATCAGTAACCTTTATAGCAGATGCGCAAATCAGTCTGTGTAGGTGTAGGTTGGAATGCCACCGAGAGCTTGTGTCTCGAACGGTGACCCCGTGCGCCTCTCAGCTAACCGTTCATTCGTCGGCTGAAGCCCAGTCGTTCTGCGGTCTCTGCCCCATTTATAAGTTGCCGCTGATTCTCGGAATTGCCGTACTTCACCATGGTCCCGAAACTTCTTTAACGTGAATGTTCCTCGTGACTTGTCGAGACGCGATTTAAACGCGGAACGCCATCACTCATTAGCGAACGAAGTAGCACATCGCATTTCCGAATCGTTCTCAGAGAATTTAGAAACTGTAAAAGATTCATTTAATAACAACTTGAACTTAGAAAACATTAGGACCTAACGGTCTGAAACTTTCAGTCTGACTTCTCCTAATGCAGTACTCATTAATGATATGGAGCAGTAACACGAATGTTCTGCTAAGAGTAACACTCGAAACGTTCCAGAATGCTCGAATGAAAAACAGTAATCTAATGATTGCAGATCTCAAAGTCTAAGTGATATTAGAATCTGAAACAGTAACGAAGTACTTCTCTTCTAGTGATGAAGCAATAATCATTTCGGAGCGTTTCTGCACGAGAATAAATGGACTCATCCCCTACTATGCTCCTCTGACGTTTGCTCACGTACTTTGTTTTTGAAAACCCACGTTACTATTTAATCCAATAATAATAAAATCTAACTCATTGTGGAGTCTTCGCTACTGGTTATTTTTAAACTTGATGACGCACGTCTCCGGCCAATCAACAAGCCGCTTCATTAAAAATTTCCACACTCCAACGGCGCTCTCCTTTCTAACCGCATTCTGAGTGATCTTAACCAGACGGTTTAACAACAAAAGGCTACTGAATTTATACAACTTTCCAAATTTCAAGTATCACACCCGTCTCTTTAAATGTTTGATTCTTCTGCGGTTGGGTGACGCTCGTCAACCGTCTTCGCGCCGCTGGTCGCTATCCCTTTGATAGTTTCGCCCGCTAAGGCTGGGGTACCCACACCCTCGCTTTCTTCTGTAGTCCCTTTAACTCAAAAAATTTCTCTTACTCCCACGCGCTGCGTCTTTTTATGCCGCTACGTGTTTGAACTTGCACTCTGCCACTGATAACCTACTTTTAAAAATATCGAGCCATTTTTCGTTTCTTACTGGTTTCACCCCCCACGACTTTGTTAATAATATGCTCGCCATTTTCTAGCTCCCAACTGCTTTTCGCCAAAAACAAGTGCGTTGTAAACCACGTATTATTTTCACTAAATTTTACGATTCTTATCTGGGAACAAAGAAACTCTGCGGGTCTCCAACGGCTAACAGCCTTCCCCACTCCACTACAACTTCGTCCCAACGGTCGCGGAACTTTTCCGCTTATTCAAGAAATATTTCTGATCTTTTATAATTTTAATACTATTTATTACTAATCTAGAATTAATCAAACCTTACTCTAGACAGAACATTCTTAAAGAAACAGCAACCATCAAACAGATAGCCACAACCAATGGGTACAATAAACCATTAATCGATAAACTGATCAATAGAAAAATCCACAAACTGTAACTTCCATCCCACACATCACTCACACCCATTTTTATAAACGTCTGTCATTCATAAGCATACCCTATCTCGGAAACATTTCACAAAAAAATAGCAAACATTATTCACAAAAACACAAATATCACCGTTACTTGCAAGACAAATAATCCACTGAGGAAGCAACTGTGTAAAATCAAAGATCCCACTCCGATTGCTCAAAACAGGTGTGTTTACATTCTATAATGTGGAGCCTTAGGCGATGTATGTCGGTCAGACAAGAAGAATATTCAATACACGCACAAAAGAACACGCAAATGCATGGAGACATAACAATAACACTTCACATCACATTTCATAGAAAAAGGACACCCAAAACACATAGAAAGTCGAAATAATTTTGTTTATCACAGATCCAATTTAAAACAAATACACATTTAGAAACATCAATACTAACAATTTTATTTTTAACCAACTTTCAAATTTCACCGTTGCTGCATTTTGCACTCCACCACTGTTCTTAGAATTCTTCTCCCGTTACAATCCCTCACCCCCACACCCTTCGGAGGTCGTTTGCCTACTTAAGAGGCCTTTGAAGTGCCTGACTACCAGGAAATGAGGCACTGATCGCTCCTCCTTGCTCCAGTTTTATCGAGCATTCATAAGATCTCGGCTTGGTATTGACTGCGTTGTATGTAGCTCTGCTTCAGCAGACTATTGGAAGAAGTTGCATAGTGTCCATCATGCATAAATCCGAATACTTAAGGGAGCCTACCTTACAAGTCCCATTCCGAGTTTGTATGCCGAGAGCAGCGAACAATCTTCTTACCTCCATCGACAACTCCTCACGCTACACCTTGGCAACGTGCCCAACAATCCGGAACACAACGCAGTATTTAATTTTTTTTAAAAGACCAGAATACGGAGACATATCGGTCTGGCTGCAGATTTACCAACAATTCTCGGAAATGAAACTGATGTTAATAAACTATTAAATTTTATAAGTATGTCGGGGAAGATTTTTTTATTACTTCGCAAGCCTCGATACGGAGACTTGCTTCGCAATAAGATTCCTCCTTTTCAAAATAAATATTCAAAGGTTGCTCAGGACAAGATTTATTATGCAGGATCAATGCGAACAAATAGTTGAATCGTAAGCAAACAATAAATAACACCAGGGTGACAACAACAGGCAAATGAAAGTTTTATGAATTTGTGCCTTTTTCTCGTTCGACTCACGACGTTTGAATAAGTTGGTTGTCGATGTTAATGAAGTTCTCCTCCTCGTCACGAGATGGTAGCTCTGGAGATAAGTCCTGGCGTAGCTAGATGATAGGTGTTGGAGTACGGTTTCTTGACACGTGATGGTGCCGCTGTATAAGCCTCTGCGTGGTGTCGTAGGAGGGCGCCTCGTCTCCTCTGAAGGTGTCATTAGTTCCGTCGCAGGTCGTAAGAGGGCGTCTCGTGGCCTCTGGTGATACAGTTAATTCTGCTGTAGACCGTAAGAGGGCGTCCCGTGGTTTTTTAAGATAGAATGAATTCTGTCTCAGATCGGACGATTTCGCAGGTCTCGATTTCTTGGTTGAGGTTATTATCGGAGCCGATGTTCACTCAGCAAGAGAATCCGTCGTACTGATTTCACCGTCGTAGCTGTTGCTATAAACTAAACTTTGACATCTGACGACATTAGCGACGTAACACTTGGTCGAGGTTCGTCTATTGAACCTTTTCTCGAAGCTTCTTAATAAACTGACCCGAGTTCTCGAAGTTTCCTAACAAATAGGCGACATACGCTTGCTGGTCCATGTGGCCCGTGTGTCTCATGGAGTCTTCTACTGTTTACAATGTAGAGACTCTCTTGCGTCGTATGTAGAGACTCTCTTGCGGACGGTGTGTATTATTCTGGTCTTGGATCTTGAGCCTCTGATACGTCATCTTGACGACGGCATTAACAACATGGCGTTTACTGCTTTGGCGTGGCATCATGCATCTCTTATGTGTTAATGCATGAGGGAGTTCATCATATACGTATTAAGGTACGTGTTTCGCCGTATATGTAGTAAGGTACATCTACAAGTAGATCGGGGCTTTTGCCAGAAGTTCTCGGGAGGGTTAAAATTTGCATTCTTCTTTCCTCTTCCCTTACGTCTTTTCTTTTATCCTTCCTTTTCGTAATTTGAACACTGACTTTGCGTCATCGAATGATACAGCCCCTGGTTCTAATGAAATACATAACGCGAAGCATGTACATCTTCCGGAGATAGAGATAAAATTCCTTCTGATATTTAATTGTATTTGGAATGAGCGCACCGTTCCTGCTCAATGGCGTGGGATCATAATTATTTCACTTCCAAAGGAGGGTTAAGATCGTTCTAATCAGTCGCACTTTCGACCGATTTCTCTGACAAACTTCGTTTGCAAATTGTTAGAAAGAATGACCAATCGTCGCCTTCCTTGGTCTCTGGAATCGGGAAACCTTGAGAGCAATATCAAATTTAGTTTCAGAAAACAACGGTCAACGCTGGAATACATTGTGTAGTAGTATTCCACCATCTAATCAGCGTTTGAATTGGAACACCCTGTGACCATCTTTTCTGATCTGAAAAAAAAAACCTTGTGACCAAACCTGGAGGTACGGAATCCTACGCACATAGCACTCGTGAGGATTCCGAGACTGTCTTCCTCTCTTAGCTTCCTATATTGACGCTTTTTCGGCGTTCACCTCAGTACTCATTTAGCATCCACTCATCCTTTGGAAAACGGCGTCCCACTGTGCTTAATCTTGAGGGTCATATATAGCATTACGTCAGTGGATCGAGAACCGGTACATGCGTCTCTCTTCGTTGACGACTTCGCCATCTATTGTTCGTTTAGCAGCACCTATCATCGAACGGTAACCGCAATTGGTTTTAAACCTGTTACACGAGTGGAGCATGTCTACCGGCTTTAATTTTTCTGTATTCATGTCATGCTGTATGCATTTCTGTAGAATTTACTATCTCCATAATGATTCAGATCGTTTTCTTCGGGGCCAGCATCTTCCTTTCGTTGGCTCCGCAAAATTCCTGGGTCTCACATTCGATCGCACACTAACTCTGCGCAATCATATCCGTAAACTGCATTCCCGTTGTATTTTTTTCCTAAACCTCCTTCGCTGCCTAAGCGCATCCTCATGGGGTGCAAACCGCTGTTGCCTTCTTCGTATGAATAGAAGTCTTGTTCGGTCTGTATTAAATTATGGCAGTATTGTATACGCCTCCGCATCACCGTAGCCACTCAGATTCCTTAACAGTATCTTGCAGAAGTCCGCATTGCATCTGGTGACTGCCGCACTAGTCGAATAGGATGCTTACTAGTAGAAACTGGGAACCATTCCTCAACAAACGACGCGATATTCTACTTGGATCTTACGGAGAGAAACTGATGGGGGTTTTAAATCACCCCACTCTCCAACACCTATGTTTTCCCCCAAATTTTGTTTTTCATCTCACGCTATAAGACCTACGTTACCCCGCACAGTGAGTGTCTGCTTTAAGCAGCTTCTGGAGAAAATGTCGCCACACTACCTCCTCTAGTGATATACCCACTCTCTCTCACATTACCTTGGTCCTTCATGCAAGCAACCATCGACATTCTGCTGTCTCAACTTTCGAAGCCTTACATTCCTGCTGTTGTGTACCAGCAACACTTCGGAGAACTGAAAACAGCTACCCTCCATACAGTCTTCATAGAAACTGTCTCGTCCAGGCAGCTATCAAATCCTTGAAATATCATTTGAGGCAAACCTTAGGTCAAAATGTAATATCCTTCCTAGAACTTCGTACCTTGCTATCCACAATCGAAGCCAGTTCATATTCTGATCCATTAATTACACGGTCTACAAATGACGTGGAGGTTATAACCCCACAACACCTAATAACAGGTCATTCCTTAAAAAAATTACCCTTTACCCAAGACGACCAAAAACGTCTAAATCCAATGCAAAGGCACATGCCCATAAAAACCCACTTAAATTATTTGTGGAAACGTTGGCCAGCTGACTACCTGTCAATACTCTAAAATAGATAGAAGTGGCAAACAGCATTCAAATCCTTAACAGAAAATGAAGTATTTATTTTAAAAGACTGTCCGGTGTCCTTTGAATTGAAAATAGCTAGGGTTGTCAAACCTTTTCCAGACCAAAACGGATTAATCCGCACAATACAGGTAAAAACTGCAAAGGGAACGTATACACGTGCCGTTCAAAAGGTTTGTTACCAAAGGAGTAAAAATTACTATATAACAGCCCCCAGGATCAATCAAATAACCAATTCTACCATAGTCAAAGGTGCTCGAACGCAGGCGGACTTCGAGTCAACATGATCATATTAGATTTCAGATTATTAACTTCTGTATCATCAAAAATCCCCTTAAAGTATGGCGATTCGACGTTCAAGCTCAAAATCTTAAAATCAATGGGTTATGTATAATGTAGTACCATCGAGAAAAGCACTCAAATATGAAATAAAATTGTGTGGATTACAAAACCACCCATTTCTACGTGATGTCAAAACACATTCATCATTCAATTCTATCTGGTCACCCAACACAAGCCCTGAAGTGAGGTCTCAATAATATTTTTGCTTTATTTTGAAAAGGCCTTTACTACACAAAGGAATTTTACATTACTCATTGCTAATTGCATCCTTGATAAAATCCAGAGATATATTATTCTCCCCAGGAGTAAACTAATTAAAATTTCTAAAATAGGAAAAATGCTCTCCGAAGGCAGAAGGACTTCAGAGTCAACTATAATCATTCTTAATAATTGCCATTTTAGTAAATTCTGTGTCATCAAAATTCTCTTAAAATGGGGCAATTATAGAATATCAACATTCCTTAACTTCGAGTTAACAGCTTATGTAGGTTAGTTAATCCAGGGAATTAAAATTCTCTATCTTCATTCCTGCTCGGATATCTGAAAAATTTAGCACACGTCTGCTGATGCGAGAATGTGAAAATCGCTCATTGTCGACGCGTTATCAGTTGCATAAATTTTTAACTATCTTTTTCTGATTATCTCAACGTCGACGACTTCGCATCCTTACAGACTTTGAAAGGCAAAGTCGACAAATGATGAGTCAACTCAGAATCGAATTGCACCTGACATTATTGACCTCAATGTACTAGGATTACAAATTTATTTAATGAGTGTGACACTTGCTGTTTACCTCCGAATCACCAATGTTATTATTAATTCTTGGACAAAAATTCACCAACCAAGTACCTCGGCCGCCGGCGCCATATTATGTTTCGAAAAACACAAAATACACGCTTGAAACGATCGTCCAGGTAACGGATTAATAAACGCCTGAAACGGGCAATCACCTCCTGCTTACCGGTGTCCCTTGCACCTGCGCGGTTTTGCAAAATTGAGATTGCCGCTTAAAGGATATATTATATTTAATCAATATCTCGTGGGAATTCACGAGCTGACGCCGTCTAGTCGGCGCCAATAACAGCTCAAGCGAAATAGTTCCCACTTATACCAACAGGGCGCGCCAATGTGTGGCAACCCCCCTACGTAGGCAAAAATACTCTTAGACAAATGACGATCGTCAGAATTGTCAGGTGCCGTTCACGAGGAGCCAGGAAGCGACTGAAATACGTATTGTATCTTTATTAAATTCATTTTTTGGTCATTTTTCCATACTGAAACTACTTTCGCGTTATTGAATAGTGTAAATTTATTTAGTAAATTCAATGCATTATTGATCAAAACAAAAAAAGGTATCTTGACAATGAAACTGTATTTTTAGAGCACCCAATCAGATAATTTTTTTCCTCAAACAATAAGCCATGTTTTTTATGAACTCCTCCTTTTTCTTGTCGGTGAATTGTTAGGAGAGGTTTGCTGTGTGCTGGAGAGGTGAACGTGTTTGGAGTTCTTATGTTTTGTGTTAACACCTACTAAAATAATATGTGAAGTAAACTTTATTTAGTGTTTGTAGTTCTTTATGATATATTTACTATAATATAGTCAAGAAACAGCGTTGCCTGCTTTGAGTGTGAAACTATATTTGTGAAAATTAGCAGTACTGCCCCTGGGGTGAAAAGGATCGAGTTAATATACTACGTGAGTTGAGTAATACTAGAGGTGCATGTATGCAATATTTCTACTCCATTAGAGCGAGTGTGGACCACCTAGAGCTTGAAATAAAGACACTTAACACGTGTCAGAGAAACGTGCATTTTATTTCATAACTTGTAATTGTATTAGATAAACGGGTGAAGCAAAGGATATTTAATATCTGGCTCATAATACGTATAATACAACAGAATAATTGGTGATAATAGGTACCACACGTGCTAAAACACTAATTACGAAAAAAGGTCCTCAATGGTTGGTGATAGCGAGTGGTGCAAAAGAACCTTTTTGGGATGTTTTCCCAGGAACGACTTTCTCGTGGAGTACACGTGTGTAAAAATAGTATAGCGCAGTATAACTTAGGGAGAAAGACGGCTTCATATGTCCTGGGTCTCTGAGAATGTATAAAATATTAATTGTAAAGGTATCTACCGTACGGGGCTGCTGCGCGGAATGACATGACTTGGTGTCGGTACAAAAAAACAAAACATTATACAGAAGATATAAAATACTGTGATGTAGTAAAGACAACAGCATATTATGAACATTTGATCGCGATAGAATTGCTTCGAGACTAGGTTTAGGACACTAGTGTAGGACACATAGACAACGTAGATGATGCAGGACGGGAACAGAAAAAGAGAAAAAAGATGGTGTTTGGTGGGGCTTGTACAAGAGCGACAACAGAATGAAAAATTGGATTTAGGAATGTGAAAGGGAAAGTGGATTAGGGAGACTAGGACGATCAAACAAGTGGATTGAGAATGGGGCAATAGGTAAGAAAGGATTGACGGCCTTCTCTCTTAACACGTGTCAAAAACGACGTATTTAGAGACAACAAGATCCGAAAGATATTAGGAGAATTGTTGAGAAAAGGAAGAGAATTTAAAAAAGTCTAAATAAAATTCATGAGCAAAAGGAACGGGATGTCGCGCAGTTTGTGCATGAACAAGGAGAGTAGAGGACTGTGATGGAGCAACGGCGTCCACCGCTTTCTCTGATAAAAAAGGCAGTGAACGGTACAAAGTCAAGTTAGTCATTCTGAAAATACATTTCTGAGGTTTGCATTCGGGAACAGTCGCACGTTCTAGCAAGGACAACCAGATAGGATGATGGTAACTACCATTCAGATCATCTTCTATCTTTCATTGGAAGATATCAGCAACTTCTGGAGAACATATTAATAGGTCTACAGCAGTCCCTGACCGTGTAGCATACGCTAAGCGGGTCATCTCCCCGGTGTTTATTATACAAAAATCTTTACGCTCGAAGAGATAATTCAGCAGTCGACCCCTGGGGCAATCGCTCGAACCCCACAGTACACTGTATGCGTTCTAATTTCCAAGGAGGAATGGTCGAGGGAGCTGGTGAATTATATCCCCGAGGGAAGTCTCCGAAAATCTTGTGCTGGAGGATAATATATTAAACACACGGTGATAGCAAGCATGCTGTAAATTTTGACTGCAATAGCCTGGATTTGAGTTTGTAGGAGAACGGGTGAGGAGAGGATGTTTCCAACAAACACGGAAACTCCACATCTTGCTCGATCTCCCGTGGTATCGTCATATCTGAAGCTGCTGTATCCCAACAGACAGGAAGAGTGTACTGGTAAAAGGTGTGTCTCTTGCAGACAAAAACATGTTTGCGACGCGGTAAAAGCTGTAGCTCATCACGTTGAGTTCTATAGCCTTTAAGGTTTCACTGAAGTGTGGAACACATTACTATTTGGAATCTCCTGGGTCGGGCTCCAGACTGTGCATATCCGCGTCCCCGTCAAACAATGCACAATCCGACTCGGAGGAAGAAAGGGAAGACGTTCTTTTCACGTCTCCGGGGTTTGTTGGTCGGTATTGTTGGTTTTAAGAAATAGGCAAGGAGCAGGGGTTTAGTCTCGGAACCCTGCTTTGTCTTCGTCTCTTTATTTGTAGTTGCTTGGGTAGGGTTCAGGCTGCTTGACTTTTTCCGTGTTGAAGTAGACCTGAGTTTCGCTTAAGTTTTTGGCTTTGCGGGTAGAACTTAAAGAACTTTCTTTCCACTATTGCACTGGCACTTGCTCGACGTTGTCGTAGACACGTCAGTGAAATCTACTACTATGGAAACTTTCTTCTTTACTACAGGTGTTTTTGCTACGGAGGATGTTTCCAACGCCGCCGACCAGCGGGAAGAAGCCCTGCGCCCCCCCCACTCACCATGGAGTTCAGTCGAAGACCTAGACCGAGCTTATTGCTCGGGGGACGCTTAGCCCGCGATCGCGTCTAAAAGAGGTCGAGGCCAAAGCAAGCGTATTGGATTACTCTTCTTTCTAGGTATGCATGGTTGAACTCGCCAGGACACCCATTCCCTCCGACACGTGTCGCCATGCACAGCAAACACATGAGTGAGCGTTCAGCACACAGAGAATGCCAGTAAAGAAGTTAAAAGTGATAACAATGAAAAACTAGGTAAAAGGAGAAAAGAAATACCTGAGAGACTACCGTTAGGTCGTGGACCGACTCACTTCGACAGCTTCATCTATAGTGGGAATCATGTTGACACTTATGTCCTCTGTGGATGCCTACATACAACGTATATGGCCGTTCCTTCAAAAAAAGTATTTTTGTTTGTTTTGCAAAGTACTACGAATTTAATGCAATGCTTGTACAGTAATGTATCAAGCTACAACTCCAGTAATGTATAAGCGTTCCGTTGGCGAGTAATCTGGATGTTAGCATCTAAATATACGCATTAGATTCGTCAAGGTTGTTTACGTTCACCTTAAATGGTAACATGTTCTGTATTTATAAACCAATTTTCATCAGTTTTCTAACAGTGAAACTTCTTTATATCTTCTATCACACAATAAATACATTCATACACCTACTCTCCCGAACAGTACGGTATCCAGGTCTCGTAAATACGAAACGATGTCTTTTCAATACGTTGTATCACGTTTATCTTTAGTATTTCGGGTCCAATGGGCCAAAATGCATTAAATTTTCACCCTCGTTCTTCCATAACCTTCCTCTTTCTTCCTACAATGAATTTACACCATTCATTTCACTTGAAAATCACACTTAAGGTCTTCCTAGCAGGAGCTCATATACAAACGTGCGTACTATATGATATCCCATTGTATGGAAGAAGAAACCATGGGTAATCTACGAATTAAATGGAGCCCAGTTAACATTCGATAGTTAGTGACGAAGAACAGAGATGAGGACTTCACGCAGGGCGATCGAGCCTAAGCTGCCTGGTCTACAGAAGTTGTAGAAGGCGCAGCCAATGTCAGCCTATACCTCACTTCAACTATTCAATATTTACCCAAGCAGTTTATTCGATGATATAAAGATAACACAATTTGAGAACTAGCTGAAATTTCAAACTTCAACAAAGTTAAATCAAAGACCATTGCTCTTGAAACTTCAAAAATCGATTGAAAAGAATTATCTCAAAAATTGACATCAAATCAATCAACAGAAGTAAATAAAATTTCAAATGATCATTCGATAAATCAAGAAAATAATGAAAGTAAAAATCAACAGAAGAATCAAAACAACAATAGGAAAAAATATCAAAAAATCAGAATAGTGATTTAATCATTGATGGTCTATTTTCAGATGTAGAAAAGATAACACATTACGAGATTGTAGAAGCGACCAATCTCTCCCAGGGAATACCACCTTCACGAAGCACTGTCCGTGCGGGTGGCGAGGGTTTGCGCGTACCAATGAAGCAGAGAGCAATGCCGGCGGTAGTGTAACTACCAGCAGGGCCTCCCGAGCCGAACAGGTCTCTGCCGAGGTACCAGACAGTGTGTTCCACAACGCCCTATTTTCCTAAACCTATCCCTCTTCCTTACCACCTACTGCCTTGTAGGAGGGGGAGGGATCTCCAAAGGTTAAGGAAAGGAAAACCCCGACAGAAAACCTATCAGCAAGCCTGCAGGTTGCGAGGGAAACCAGTAGAATCGGATGGTGGGTTGATATCCCGTTTATCGCAAATTAATTTATCTTCAAACCCTTTAAACGATAAAGCTAAACGGAAACGAAACAGGTGAATGAATATGGATATGAATTTTGGTACATGGAACGTTAGGACGTTGAAGAAGGAAGAAATACTTAAAGTGCTACTGCAGCGTGTTAACGAATCTGAAGTTGCTGGCAGTTCAGGAGACATGCTGGAACGGGAAGGAAATATGAGATACAAGGATATATACAATTTTAGTAGTGGTAAAGAGAAGAGTATGAAAACGGGAGGAGTGGCTTTTGCAGTGGAACGATCCTTAAAGAAACGTATACTGGATTTCAGATCAATCAGTGAAGGCTGTTACATTAGGATAAAAACCCAATTTTCTAATATTTCGGTGATAAATGTGCATGCCCCTACAGAAGAAAAGGACGAACTAGTTGAAGACTCATTCTATGAAGAGAATGGTAAAATATTTGAGGAGCTACTATCTTATGATAAATTATTTGTGAGCGACTTTAATGCACAGGTGGGACGGGAAAAATGCTATGTGGGAACGATTGGAAGGTACAGTCTACACGAAAGATCTAACGTTAATGGGCTTACAATATAGTAATTAGCTCAACATGCTTCCCACACAAAGAGGCACATAAAGGAACATGGCGAACACCTAAAAATGGATCATATAGCCAAATAGACTATGTCTTGATTGGAAGAGTGAGAGATTCATGTGTAATGGATGTCAGAAGCCGAAGGGGAGCAGATTGTTGGTTAGATCATTACCTTGTCAAGCTGAAATTCAGGTGAATTCCACACTCACGAAGGGAGATAAACAATACATGTACAAAATATGACATAACAAAACTTGACGTGAAAGGAATACGCTCGAAATTTGAAGAAGCGATGGACCTGCAGCTGTCTCAGGTGTGGACACAGCAGCAGCAACAAGATACAATAGAGGAACATTGGGAAGTGGCTAAGAACAGTATGATAAAATCAGCAGAACAGACACTGGGGTTCGAACAACGGAAAGACTAGAATGGTTTGATGGGGAATGTGGAGCAGCCGTTCAAGAAAGGAAAAAGGCATAAATAATTTTCTCAGTAGACCAACCAGAACAAAGAAGCAGGAACTTGACAAAAAGAATAGAAAAGTTAGTAAACTCTGCAAGTACAAGGAAACGAACTTGGTTAAGGGAGAGAATGGAAAGGATAGAGTGTAATCTAAAGGAAGCAAAAATTACAGATGAATAGAAGGAAGTTCGGTTTTTAGAGAAGAATTTCAGGCCCAATCAGAAATTGTAAAAGAAAAAGACGTGAACTTGTGCTGTGGCAAGGAAAACGTCTCGAAAACATGGGCAGAGTACTTTGAAGATATCCTTAATCAAGGAAATGGTAACATACAGATCCAAGTAGCAATAGGAAGAATAATAGCATATTATGATGATAGAGTAACACTGGCACCAACATTGGAGGGGGTCCAACTAGCTATTAAAGGATTAAATAACAGGAAGTCCCCAGGATATGATGCCATACCCTCAGAGCTCATAAAAAACTGCTCTGTCAAAAGGGTGAAGGAAATTCATAATTTAATTGTTTCCATATGAACAAATGAAAAGTTGCCAAAAAAGTAGAACAAAAGTGTGATATGCACTGTATATAACAAGTCTGGAAACAAATTAATCTGTAAAAATCATAGATATTGCATTGCTCAGTAATGCATACAAAATCTACACATCTATCCTTAAGAGATGGTTGGAACCTTATGCAGAGGAAATTATTACAGAATATCAGTCGGGCTTCAGAGGCAGATCAACAACAGATCAGCTCTTTACAATGAAGCAACTACTGGAGAAAACCCGGGAATACAATACAGTATGACTCGGTGAGACAGGAACATTTAGTGGCAATATTGCACAGCTTTGAAATACCAAGGAAACTAATAAGATTAATAGGTGCAACATTACATAATACACGGGCACATGTAAAAATTGATAATGTATTGCCCCAAGAGTTCGAGGTGGCACAAGGCCTGAAACAGGGAGATGGAATAGCACCAATGTTAATCCATATGCGAATAGAATATGTGATAAGGCATGTGAATATAGACACCAAAGGAACGTTATTACAAAGCTTAGTCCAAATTATAGGGTATGCAGATGACATATGTATAATATGAAGAATAAAAAACCCGACAATAGAAGGGTATAAAGACCTAAAGGAACACAGCAATAAAGTTTGACTCCAAATTAATAACGGAAAAACGAAAGCTATGTTGCAAAATTAAAGTCAAAGTAGAAATATCAAGTAGTTGGAAGTGCATAATGGCAATATAGAAATTGTGAACAGGTTCTGCTACTTGGGTGTGGTTAAAAAGATAAGAACGAGGAAATGGAAGAAATACATAATAGAATCCAAGCAGCCAATAAAGTATATTTCTCCATATTGGCACTGATAAAAAGTCGATATATCGAAGGCGACTAAAATAACATTCTATAAGACCCTTATCCGACCGGTCCTTACTTAAGGATGTGAAACGTGGACTCATACGGGAACAGCAGCCTCTTTGATATACAGAGTGGAGCGAAAGGTACTAAGGCGTATTTTCGGTCCAGTTAAGAAGAATGGAATTCGGAGAATACGATACAACCGAGAACTGTATAAATTAGATGGAGATGTGGCTGTATCTAACTTTGTGAGGTTTAAATGACTGGAATGGGGGGGCATGTAATAAGGATGGAGAATGACAGAAAACCAAAAAATGATACTACCAGGGAAATTTGAAGGTAGAAGATATAAAGGGCGCCCAAGGGCAAGATGGGAGGATGCCGTTACAGAGGAAGCCACCACACTGTGACAAATACGAGGATGGAGAAGAAGCGCGAAGGATAGGAAAAAATGGAAGGCGAAGGTTGAGGATGTCAGGGCTCGGCTAGGGGCTAAAGCACCATCAGAAGAGGAAGAAGAAGCGACCAATCCAATTTAAGGTGTTTTGAGCGCACGAAAACAGGTCACGTCGCAAAAGTTTGTATTCGAATTCTGATTGAGAAAAGAAGCAAATGAAGGAAATCATCAACAAATCGAATTCGAAAAGTCAAGTACTTCAACGAATACGGTGTGTTCCAAATAATCAACATTTATCCATCTGCAGGAGCCAACGGACGATTTTTCTCTTCAATTTATTTAAAAAGAAAATTCGTAAAATTTGAAGTTGACTCTGACTCAGCATACACGTTTTTACGAAGAGTTCAATTCATCAAATTAATCGTCGTTGCACACTTAATGCCGATCATTAGTTTTGTTCCAGATGGAAAATATTAAAGTTCATGTTCAATACAATGGCAAGGCAATCAAAGATGAAATCTATATTGTACCAGAAGTATAAACTGCTTTGCTGGGTCAAGCGTGGATTCGAAAATTACAAATTGACGAAATAGATCAGTCATACAACTACTCTACTTATGACCTCCATCCATGAAGGCGGCGAAATCAATGAATTAGCTACCATATTTCCAGATGTATTCGAAGAGAAAATAGGTTGTGTTCAAGATTTCAAAGTATCACAAATTGAGAGAAAAAGCAAGTCTCATTTTTCACGGTGAAGGAGAAGTCCCCTATGCACTCTACGACCGGGTTAAAAAAGAGCTCGACTCTCTAGAAGCAGCCGGCATTATATCAAGGACAGAACCCAGTGACCGGAACTCACCGTTAGTCATCATTCCGAAAGAAGATGGAAGCGTTCGATTATATGTAGACTTAAGGTTGGCGTAAACAAACGCTTAACATATGTACACTACCCAATACGGAAGATCGAAGAAATATTCAACAGTTTTCATAATTGCAGATGAAGAATCAAGTGTCATTCAAACAATTTCAACTCATCGAAAGACGTACATCATTAACATACTATCATTTAGAATGAAAACAGCACCAGCAGAATTTAATCGAATATTAAGAGAAGTTCCAAACACAACTTCGATGACATCGTTGTTCACGGCAGAAAGAGAAGCATGTCAAGAAAATCTAGTGTCTCGCCTAATCAATTTTAAAAGTACATCTCATTCGACGAAAATGTTCATCTTTTCGAGAACGAATCGAATTTCTAGGATACAAAATCGAATTAAACAAAATTTCAAAATCACCAAGTCAAGTTGCAGCAACTACGAAAAGCCAAGGCCTACATCTGTAGAAGTAAAAAGATTTTTGGGGATGCTAACGTATTATATCAGATTTATACCAGATGCAACGACCATTACCAGATGCAACGACCATTCCATAAAGGAAACTACTACAGAAAGATTCAAGATTCAACTGGACGAGCAAGAAATAAGATGATTTCATAAACTCAAACAAGAAATCGCTAGTGATTGAGATCTTATACCCTTCAATCCTGACCTGCCATTTCAACTTGCCTGTGACACAAGTCGTACAGGAATTGCACGAATACTGTCACATGTTATCAGCGGAGTATAATATACATTATTGTGTTAATAATTCTAAATAATGAACAAGGTGACAACCAGCAACAAGATATCATCGTATGTCCAGTACCAGTGAGAGACCAAAAGGAAACTCCACAAAGAAGAACACGCCAATCCAGCAGAGTACGCCGGGAACAAGGGTACCTTCGCGACTAAGTTAGGAAATAAAATTGGTGAATTAAATATCGATTGCATATATAGTCACGAAATATTACTTTAATTGGTTTAAATTAAAAAATGTTCTTAATCTATTGTTCAGTACTAAAACCTAATCAATTACATCAAACATTGTTCGACTATCGAATCAAGACAAACAATCGCCAGAGGAAAATGATGAGGAAATAATGAGTCGGCAAAAGAATTTAAGTTGTATTTTTGAAACAGCATTGCGAAGCTTGTAATAGGTTTTTTATTAAATATACCATGTTTCAGTTTTAATAGTGGAAGATGAAAATTATATTCTTAATGATACATAAACATAAGGTAGTTTTAATAATTTTAATAATGTGGACTCATCAAAATTGAGAAATGTAATAATATTCAGACAGAAACAATAAGGAAGATTTTTAAGTATTTAAAAATGTTATGTATTGGAGGATAGTTTAATATGTATAACTAATAAATAACTTAGTGAAAAATTATTTCCAGATAAATGAAAAATAGTCACAGTGCTTCCAGTATCAAAAGTAAAAAATACAAATAAAGCTATAAAATTCAGATAAATAAATACACTACCTGTATGTTAAATGATATTGAAAGTATCAGTAAAAGATTTTTTTTTTAATTGGGGCTTAAGGGCTCGCGAAAGTCAAGGTCATGAGAACCCTTGAAGTTGGGAACTCTTAACCGTGTGGGACTCGCCGCATACCTCGACCATACCCACTAAAAACCCTCCTGAATTCACAAAAAATCTAAACAGAAAAATGATAGGAAAAGACAGTTGTCTTTTAAAAAATTAATAAATTCTTAAAACTATATTTTTCCAAACAAGGGACAAGGAAGACTGAAAGGAAAGATGAGGAAAAGGTAAAAAGAATGCACATTTAAAGTCTCTCGAGAAAATGAGGGAGGAGCCCCGATCTATTTATGAAATTCAATAATTTATTAACAAGACTCGTTTCATCTTCGGGAATTGTTGGTAGATCTGCAGCCAGACTAATGTTGCTCCGTATTCTGGTATATTTTATGCAATCAATTAGTGCGGAACGCACTGTCAAAGAAGTACATGGGGATTGATCAGCAAGATGCAAGAGATACCGATGAGTGAGAGAACAATGTTCTATGCACCGGTGGGTCAGTAAGACCTCCTCAGGCCAGGACGACTTACAGGAACTGCTCTATGACTTACCAGAGGACTTGATTTTCATTATCTCAACATCGTACGGAAGGGTTCGGGAATCCAGCAAAAATTGTTCTTTCCGTTACTTTGGAGGGAGAAAAGTACATCCTAGATGTTCTGGATCAGCTTATCAGCTGGATACATATTATGGATTGTTTAAAGAGCACTCAGAGAATCAGGGCAAATCAAGAAATTTGATTCCCTAGAGTACTATGTTGATCGCAGAGCTCTCAATATGGTGTAGCACTCAGCAGTGTAAACGATGCACAAGTCTGTAAGGCCGTAGCCACAAGTCTTACGGGGAAACACCATGAAGAAGCAAACACCATCGGCCTGCTTCGACCCATCAGTAAACACAGGAATATAGACCCGATGTTTGTCGAGGATCGAAGCTGGAGTGTGCATCTTATCATGTTGCAAAATATCGAAATTAATCTTCGGCTTATGCAAAGCCCAAGGAGGAATCTTACCGAAACCTTGATTTAAGAAATTGGGTGTGCGAATATTCAAGGTTTTAAAAATTTGTTTGGAGCAATATCCAAACGGTTTGGTTGCTCTCTCTCTGTTGTAGAAACGGATGGAAGAAGGATGAAATACTGCGTCGTCTACCAGATTGAAGTAAGCACATGGTAAAAATGACGTAACATAAGTAGTTGCCGCTGGAGGAAAGGGCAACTCGCCCCTCTCGGCATACAAACTGGGAATGGTTTTACCAACTAGTATGGTAGGTTCCCATAACTAGTCGCTTTCCGGCATGATGCAACTGTTTTAAATAGCTTGCACGATCAGAGACTCAGAGATATGCACAACGCAGCCATACTCGAGCCGATATTTTAAAAATGCTCGATAAAACTGAAGCAAGGGGCAGCGAAGAGCATCCCATTACCCGCTACTCAGGCACTTCAGAAGATTCAGAGACTTTAGTGTTCTAGCTGATGATTGGCAAGATGTTTAATACAATTTAGTCTTTCATCAAAAATGAGACCTAAGAACTTTACTGGATATAATTTGAGAACGCTATCACCCAGGACGAGGTGAGGTACTGACAAGAGCTTGATCTCCTACTGAAAAGAACAATGTTTTTTTCAGCAGAGAAACAGTCGCCTTTGACCATTGGTACAATCTATAAGAGGACGAGTTGGATTTGTCACTACGCACCTGTGACACTGCAATGTGCGAAAGATCGAAGTCATCGACAAAAAGTGTTTGACAGAAGATATCCTCGAAATCCTCAAACAGTTGTAGTAAAATGCCCTGACGCCAAGTAGTATCGAAAGCCTTTACGATGTCAATAAAAACGACGTTCATGTCTTAATGGTATTTAGAAACACTATTCAGAATGTGGAGTTGGATTCTTTGATGGTTCTGAGCGCACTTGTTCTAGTAATACGATATGTGGCGAAGTTTTCCGGAAATGGGCTACCCTTAAAATTCCACAATGCTCTTTGCCTCGCCCGGATGGCGGAATAGCATGCTTCGGTCCACCAGGGGATATGAGGTCTTCGCGATAAACATAGATGTTTTCGGAATAGATTCTTCAGCGGTGTGATGAATTACATGAAGATGATAGATCCTTTCTTGGACACTTCCTGTTTCCCTGAAAACAGTATAGTACCCAGTTAGCTTTCCTGAGAATCCATTTCTGAACTATCGCACGTTCCTGAAAGAACAACCAGATAGGAAGATGACCACTACCATGCAGATCTTCCACCTTCCATTGAAGGGTATCAGCAACTTTACGAGAACAAAACAAACAGCTCTATAGCAGTTGATGACCCCGTGGTAAACGCAAAGAGGGGGTCATCACCGCGGTGTTCATTGTATGCTAGCATTTCACGCTTGAAGAGGCAATTAAGCAGTCGGCCTCTACAACAATCGCTCGAGGAACCCTATAATACACTGTGGGCGTTAAAATCTCCAAGGAGGAAGAATGATCGAAGGAGCTGGTGAATTAAATCCCTTAGGGATATCTGCGAGAAATCTCGTGTCGGCGAAAGATAAATTGAACACAAGGTTATCATTGTAACGGTGCGGATTTTAACTGCCATAGTCTGGAGTGTATTATATAGAACAGGTGAGAAGACAGTTTTTCTAACAAAACTGCCAGCCTACTTCTTGCATGCTCTATCGTGGTGTCATTGTGTATGAAGGTGTATCCCCGCAGAGAGGAAGAGTGTTGCAGGCAAATGCATATCGGATTGCGAGGGGCTAAAAGCTGCAGCCCCTCACGTTGAGTTCTATAGCCATTAAAGTTCCACTGAGGTATGTAAGCCATTATAATTTTGTACCTCCCGAATCGGACACTTGAAAGTGCATTGTCACGTCAGCGTCAGACAATGCACTGTCCAATTCGGTGGAAAAAAGGAAAATATCTTTCTTTTTTCGCCTTCATGATTTGGAGTAAAAAGTTTTAATTTTAAAAAAATAGATTGGTTCATGGGTTTAACTTGGTACTCTTTTGCTTGTGATTGTTGGAATATATCGTAGTAATTTTAGCACTGCTGGGAGATATCTTTGTTGAAGATCTGGATATAGCTGAGGTGACTGGCTACACGATGTCTAACTAAAGGTCTTTCTTCCCACATTTGCACGACGTTGTCGTAAACATTGTGATGGGGAGAGTTTTAGGAAGCTTATTAGCGAAGACCATGGATTTAAATGGTGCTGGTCTTGAAAGTTGGGCGCCAAATTGTCCTGAAAAGTGAGACAATTAATTGAGGAATTTCTAGGGTAATTAGGGACCTGAAAAAATATACAAATGAGACTTCAGGGTTCTCATTGAAAAGCGTTTGGGATTCGTATTATTTAGAAGGCGAAAAACACACTCATAGTTCCGTAAGGAAATCGCAATTTGAAAATAAAATGACTAAATTGTTTATTTACTAGTAATATACAATATCTAAAACTACCGTGTTTTCTTCTTCCCCATTAACATTCCCCCAAAAAGGCACAAAAACGGAAAAGATTGACCATGAATTCTAACATACTAGATCTTGTCATCAAATAAAAATGCTGAAGGCAAATGTTAGTTGTATTTATGAAAAATGATTACACATTTAACAGCTCATCTTCTGCAATAGGTCCTTATAATTCAAGCTAATGTTTTTAGAGTTCTGAGCTGGGCCGTAATGATTTCATGCTCGACGCACACGCTAATCTTCTTCGCTGCTATATTTGGTTACTGGATGCAACCAGCATTTGTTCATTACCTTTGTTACAAAGATGGGTGATCACGGCCTCAGAATTGAGCGAGTTCACAGGCTCCAGGTAACTCCAGGACTCGTCGCCTTCACGCATTTTTGTTCCAGGAACCCCTCGCATCAGCTGTTGTTTCCGTCTTAGCAAAACGGTGTCGTCATCTTAATGGAAGCCGCTCATATTTTGGGAATTCGGTTCGCTCGGTGATGATCTGATTAATTCCTGAAAAACGTCTCCTCTGACCGTCTTCGAACCCGAGTGATACACGGATCGTTCGTAATGTGAACGAATTGAACTATCATTTCAAAGTTTCAAAATGATGCTCCAAATATAACTGTTTTATGAAATCCGAACAAGCACTCGAATATTTCGAAGTAGGAAATATTCCATGAAATAACGCGAAGTACTTGGAATGAAATATCTGAACCTGAGTGAAGTTTCAAGTGAAATTCTAAATAAAGTCTCACTGAGTGAACCTCCTAAGACAATCTAACGCAATGTAAAAAAGCGTGAGCTTCTTACTGCTTCGCTCCTCCTTTTTATAATTTCGTCCCCACTTCTCGTCGTTATTAATCCGCCTCCCTTGCCTCCAAATTTCAGGAAAAAATCTCCCACGGCGAGTTACGCGTCCCTCTACGGACGCTCGGCGGATGCAAGTCCTGACGTTGCTCGTTTGGGTCGATCCTATACGATGGTTTTTTTCTTTGTAGCAGCGCTACTCTCGGACGAGGCGTTTATTTCTCAATCTAATCTTATCACCCACACCTTCAAATGTTCCTCATCTGCAACGCACGCCGATGGTTCACCCGTTGTTTATTCTTATTGGGCCGAACCCATACACTTTAATCTTAACTACGCGACCGCTGCGGATTCTTGGGTGAAAGTCCTTTTATGACCTACGCAGTCTGTATTCTAGCGATGACCACCCTTAGAGATCCTCTGCTTCTTTAAATTTATGATTGCCATCATAATATTAGTTCGCCCCACCGAAAATACTCGCGTCAACGCTACTCCCATTTGGGTTTCGAAATACATCGACTCATGTTGATCTTTATTTTAGTTAGTTTAGTCTGGGAATTATTATATAATTACGTCAGCGATACATCTCTAGACAGAAATACTCTTCCCGTGAACAGAAGTCTTCGCAGCCGTAGAGTAACTGGTAGAAAAGACAGGGTGTGTGGCCCTGTGGTTCTTCCGTGCGGGATCTTCTCGATGGTCTTTATCTCCTGGATATTATTTTCCTCTAGACTACTGACACTCCCTGCTTCATACCGGGTGCCAACCTGTGCAATTAATGCCTAAGCAGGTCCCGCGCATGAAACGCCGTTTTCGTGCGCCTCCTTACCGCTCATGCTATAAGTTGCACGGCCCTCAGGATGTAGTCGTGAGTCCAAACCTGTGACACTAAAAGCAGCGCAGAGGATTTGGTATAAATAGCCACCCTGGCAGGTTTAGCCATCCAGCTTTAATGTCCTTCGGAAGCGCAGGACATTTTTTCTTCCCAATCACCATATATACATACTATATCTCCTTGTATATTTGTATCCTTCAAGTATCTATTGACGTTTCCATTGCCTGTTATGTATTGTCACGTAGGGATTCAATCGGAACCATTTTTGATCTTGAATGCGTTTGTCACATCAGGTATTTAGTTATAAATTATTCGTCCTTTTGTCGTTTTTTCACACCGTGTTTTCCACGCATTCATGATGTCCTGCATTATTTGTTTCCAGCCCCTTTGTCCATAAATTATTTCCTTTCCTTGTAGTTCTATTCTTCCACCTCGTTTAATACACTGGATTCTGTAATTCACTACATATGAATCCTATGGTAAAATCCCATGCATTACTTCCAATGTTTCACAGGATATTGTGCGATATGCTCTCCCATTGCCAAAAGACATGTTCTTTGTGTGGAATTCAAATTTCTTTCCACATACGCTGTAGCTATACTTTGGTCCCATGCTAGTTAGCCATATGTTAGTATTGCCCCATTAAAAACATTTCTCCATTTGTCCTAGTGGTTTTGTCATCCCTATTCGCATTAGTGTATTATACAATTTGTTTGCTTTTGTACTTACATACTTGATATGTTCCATGAAGAGCAAATTCTCATTGTAATAATCCTAAGAACTTGTGTTGTGTTGTTACGCGACTAGGACGCAGCAACACCTCATCTTCGCTCTTCGCCAAATTAGTAAGAGGGTGATCAAATACGACATCGAGGCCCATATCTTGTTCACAATCTACAAACGGATTTTGACTGGGTCCTGTGAAAAAAACTTAGGCATCTTCTAGAAGAGCCAAGCGTGGAAAGAAGCCCAATAACGGTCACCAAGAGCTTCTACATGACCAGCAGAAATAAAGTGCACACTGCAGGATCTGTTTTGGGCGAGTTTAGAACTTCAGAAGTAAGGTAGGGGGACATACTTTCTCCCTACCTTTTCATTGTGCTTCTGGATGACAATGAAATTATACAAGACCAAAACAAAGCGCCTTACCTCGCGCTACTGGAAGATGCAGCCAGTGCAAATATATTAGATGGCGGTCGCGGACGACGTAGCAATCCTGGCAATAAATGGGAGGAATCTGCAGTATAATCTCAACATCTGGCTAGGAGATTAAGGGCTCTAATGACCTCGCCGTTGACGAGCCCTAAAGCCCCACAAAAATGATTAGTCGATGGAACATGACAATTAGAGGCATGAAGACGAAGACCATTATAATCACTCGTTAACCACGGTCACACACTGCATATCTGGAAAAGACAGTTTTGGAACAGGCCGACAGATTTACGTCAGAAGACGAAAATAACTATGTACCACAGTGTACCAATCGATACTAATTCAAAGATCGGAGTCATGGACACTGACCAAAAAACAATGTAGTAAACAGCAAGCAACATTGTAGTAGATGCGTTTCCTGCGAAAGGTGGACTAAACGACGAGGCTGGATAAGGTGAGGAATCAGACAATTAGGTCCGCGTTGAATGGGAGAAATGATGCCCCTCGAGAAAAGGAGAGGTAACTCCGATGGTTCGGACATGTAAAGCGGATACCCGGAACGAACTACCACATAATGAACTGGGAGATCCGCAATGACCGTGAGGAAGAGCGCGGCTGAAATGGGATGACATTTAGGTTGCGCTGCGTGAAAGAGGAAAACCCTGGTCACAGGCCAAAGCAAAAGAAAGGAAGACCTGGTGAGCTCTCACCCATTTCGACACTGCTCGGTAAAATAGGACGACAAAGACATTAATTTCCACTACAAAAATAAAAATGAATAATCAGTCATTTGGATTGAAATGGAAGATTAATATATACAGTATTTGTTCTTAGTTAAAGGACTACGTTTTACACTTCTAGAGCTACGCTATTATAAGTGATGCTAGGTGTCTTGCAAGTGCAAGTAAAAAGTATTTCAAGTGAACCGTAGTCCCGTTCAAAGCTACTGCTATAGCTATTAGACTAAATATTTTCACGAGGCATAGATAAACACAAATTTTCACGAGGCATAAATGATATACCTGAGTTTATTGTTAAATCTTCGTCCCACGCTATATTAAATCCACTCGTAAATATTTTTAATAGTTCTTTATCGGAAGGGGTGTTTCCCAACATATTTAAGAGAGCTAAAGTGAAACCTATACACAAGAAAAGTAACAAACTTAATATTGGAAATTACCGACCAATATCTCTACTACCCACTTTCTCAAAAATCCTAGAAAAATTGTTCTATAAGCGTCTTCTAGATTTTTTATCAAAAAATAACATTCTCTCTGACGATCAACACGGTTTTAGGAAATCCTTTTCCACTACAAGCGCCATATTTTCCTTCTTAAACGAAGTTACCACATCTCTTGACCGTGGAGAAAATCCTCAGGATGTTTTCCTTGACTTATCCAAATCGTTCGATGTCATCGATCACGGAATTCTCCTTTCCAAATTGCATTCGTAGGCATTCGTGGACTTCCACATCAATGGCTAACTTTTTATTTAAAGGTTAGATATCAACAAGTAGAAATATCCCATACTAAAAATAAAATACTTGAGCGATGTCTTTAAGAAACAAAGCCACTTACTTGCGGAGTACCCCAAGGATCAATTCTCGGTCCTATACTCTTTTTATTGTATGTGAACGACATGTCATCATCCACATCAGATTGCAAAATGGTTCTTTTTGCTGATGACACTAATTTACTATGTAAACACGCCAATGCTCAAAAAGTTTTGTCTAACCTTTCGACTTGGTTCCATGCAAATCGTCTCATTGTAAACACTGACAAAACAGTGTCTATGTCATTTCACAATAGTATCACAAAAT
>NNCF01126499.1:136375-177276 GCA_002313205.1 Laupala kohalensis
GTATTATAACTCGCAGCTAACTTTTTATCTTATCTAGGAATTTTTGCTGAATTTTTTGAATCCGCCTCTGCCTTAGGGCCCTTGATCGGAATTGATGGGATGGTCCCTTGCTTGCTTCCGGAGAGTAAATTAGTTTTTTTCCTCCACGTGGTCATACGCAGTTTGTACTGTTTTTTGACAATAAATTTATTATTAAATAATCTGCAGTTATCTAACCATCCATACCGATGTTGCCATAAAATTTCAAATGGGATAAATTTGCCGTTTTGACATAGATTGACTCATCTAGAAATTGATGATGATATCGTGAGAATAATGAGATCTTATTTCTCAGATATGTCATAATGGATTGAGGTGGATTACAGATAAAAAATAGAACCAAAAGATATAAGTAAAACAATTTGGAACCTACACTATGGAATCTGGTTAACGATTTAATAAATAGGATTGATTATAAAGGAATACCTGTTGCTGCTTATGCTGATGACTTTATTTTCATTGAAGATACGAGAAGCAAGTTGAAGTAGCCAAGATGAAATTCGTTGAGTATAGCGATGAATAAAGACTCTCCATATTACGGTGAAAGACTACCAGAATAATTGTTGGTATGCTACAAAAGCACACGTGATCTGAGTAATATGCGTCAAAGATTGAAAGCGAAAGTCGATTAGAGAAATAATGAAACTTTGTAACTTGAGTTATATGGGGGATTATAAGGCTACTGGGCTGAGAGAAATTCATATAACAGAAAAAAGTATTATCCTAAGTGCCATAAAATGTGTTCGTATTTAAGTAATTTTTCGGTATTTTACATTTTTCATATTCACAATTAAGTCATACGAAAGTATACAACCTTTCCTTTTACATTCTATTAATATTTTCTATTCCTTCATTTTCGTACACTCATTTTAATTCTGCGCCAGAGTAACCACATGATTTTAATACCAACTAAACAGTTAATAACAATGAAGAGGCTAGAATATTGTATATTTCATTGGATATCTTCGTATACTCATTCATTCGTTAGAAACTTAAAATACGTTCTTGTCTCTACATCTAATATACAGTTCTCATGATACCCCAGTTTTTATTCTCTTAATAATGTGTCTTTCGTTCACTTGATCTTCTACATTAACTCCAAATCTTTGATGCACAATACTTCATATGAAGTCCTTTTCTAATATCTTTCCTATACAACAGAATGAGCTTTGTTTCCTCATACTTATATCCCTCATTACCTCTTCATCCTCTTCAATCCTCAATATTTCTTTTAATTTTTCGTATTACGCTTCAATATCAAATACTATCAAATTCTCTTCTGTCTTTAACTCCGTTGATGTTTATTTACACATTCTTCTCTTCAGTGTATCCCTCAATCTTTGTCACATATCCAAGTTCTTTTCAATAACTGTAGTTTTTCTTTCTTTTCTTCGATTATTTCTTTAAACCTTTATTTTATCAAAATACTTTGGCGCCTTCGTCAAACTGTTTTCTAGATTTCTCGTCCTCAACTAACTCGCACTCTATTTTGTCCATATCAATTCATGCGCATCATTATTTATTTGTTTATTGTCTTATGGCGAAGTTGAAACCATAAGGCCTGCTCTTCCACCTCACCGTGTCCGGGGCGAGGAAAATAGGAAAGAAATGTTGAGAGACATCGTTATCACAACATAAGATTGTGGGGAAAATAGGAGCCGAGTTATAGCCGAAACACGTGGCAGGGAATTGTCATTTTGAACATCATTGAATATGTTCCAAACGGTACGTCGAATTAAATCGGAGTAAAGGGTATACCATTTTGGGCCAAGAGACAAACATTTCACAGACGAACAAAATTTCACTAAAATTATAACTAAAAAGTATTAACCAAAAAGTTGAATAAAAGCGATTGCCGAAGAAAATAATTTACGATTGTAAAGAGGAGCTGAAAACGAGAAGTCAAAATGACCAGTGCCAATGTAAAGAAAACGATAGTTATGCTCAGCTAACTAGAAACATCGGTCACAAAGCCCGTTGCAAGAAGCTTCTCCCTCGATGCAACACCGAACACAGGAAATGTCACGTTCAAAGGAAAGAGGGTAAAAGTACAAAAGAGATAACTTTGAGGCGGTCGGAGTACGAGAGGTTGATATGAATAAGGTAGAAAGATAAGTAGAAAAATTGAACGAAATTTTGGAAGGGGAAATTTTCGCTTAATCAAAACCACTATACATGGAATGATAAAGAATGAAGTATGGAAGGCACTCCAGCTGTCCCACAATACGTTCCGAAGAGGCCCAAGGAGTTCGCGGAGGGTAGATCGAAGGTGGTGAAATAAAATGTAATTAACAAGAAACAGCTAGAGATGAAAAGATTAACTGATGCGGCTGATAGAATGGAGACACTATTAAGAGGAAATGGAACTGATCTAGAAGCGGAAGAAGGAATAGTTAACAGAAATAGGCAGTCAGTAGTATCACAGTTGGAAAATCCTAAGGATCTTATGCAGGAGACTAAAGAGTTGATTAACATTATAGATGAAAGAGAAAATAGTATACTGAAGCAAACGAAGCAAAACAAAAACGCGGGTGATAAAACACGGGCTAGAGAAAATATTTTTTTTGGGGGGCGGGGGGGTAGGGAAGATAGAGGAAAGGGAAGGANCAATATAACATCTAGTAAAAATGCCACAGCATTTAGAGGAACATTTGGGCGACATGCAGAAGAGGGAAATAGATAAGTTTGAAACCCCAAAAGGAGGAACCAAAAGAGAATGTAAGCCAAAAGGGAATAGGTGTTCTACAGAAGGGAATAGGAGGTAAAAAAGATATCTGGTAAAAGAGGACGGGAAAGAAAAGTAAAATAAGAGGGTTAAGGAAGACATTACAGAATGCCAGCGCGAACGTTAGAATAGACACGGTTCGGGAAACAGTAAATAAAGACTTACTGATAATACTGCCAAATATCACATAGAATGGCAAAAGAAGGAAAATGAGGCAAGAAAAAGTAATGGAGTATAGGAATAAGGGGAAAAGACGCCTGCAAACGTTTTGGTGTGGACAGTACGAGAAGAAAATGTGATGAGTGAAGAACTAGTGGAGAACGTTGAATCTGAAAGGAAAAAGGAATTCAAGAACGTGACGATTGTTATATACTGAAAAGACAAAAATAGAGAGTACTGGATAATTGAATTAGAATCAAGACATTCGAAACGAATAACAAAGGCAAAAGCCAAAATTGTTTCTTCAAATTTGTGTTTCATGTTTTATTTTCTATTTCTTCATTAACTCTGACACACACAAATATAATTTGGAACCTTGGAAATTTAGCAACACTGTCTTCTACATAATAAAGTTATGAAGTACTGAAAATTGAAGAAAAAAACACATAAAAGTCACTCACAAATTGGTCGAAACTGTTTCGGCGTCCAGCCTTCCCCAATCACGCAGAAAATGATCAGTCTTTTCTCTTAGGATTACGTTGACCGACCGTTAGATGAACGAAAGAAGAGTAAGAGGAAAATATGAATGCAGAAGAATTAACTGGTGTCTATTTAATTATATCTATGGAGAGATGTTTCTAGGGACCAGATGATACCTAATTCGCGCGTCTTTACATCTATGGATTGGGAATGTTTGGGGCGGGTTTGCAAAATTATAAATTGGAAACATTATTTTTTTATTATGGGAGGGAGAGGACAGATAGAGAAGTAGATTTATCACAAGCTCTGTGAATTGGGTTTTTAACAGCGTTCTGTGTCGGATGAGAAAGTATATTTTTTCGAGTCATCCAATTTGTGAGCGACTTTTATTTTATTTTTCATTAACTGTTTATTGTGTGTGTATATATACATACAATATTTTATTGTGTGTATTAAAATGCTTTAAAGATAATGAGAAACAGAAAGTTAATTACACGAAAATCACTCACAAATTGAACGAAACAGTTTCGGTGTCCAGCCTTCCTTAGTCACGTAGAAAATGATCCCATAAAAATATAGTAATTTAGAAATATAAAGAAAAAAATTAAATTAACTTTTTAGTCGGGCTCAAAGTAAATCGATGAACTTATTTCCTTTTTTTAAGGGTTCGTGAACATCTAGGTTTTAAGATCCCTTTTTCTACTGTCTTTCGTTTGAGATTTGAAAGTAGAATAAATATTAAGAATGTTATTTTACGATATTTAGCGATTTGTCTTAAAAATATCGTAAACGTTTTATGTAAGTGTAATTGCTTAGTAGACTGGAGTTAAAGCGTTTTCGTATCTGGAGAGCGTTTCCGGTCCTTCTATGAAATTTACATAATCGTACATAATTATGTGGGAAACGATACTGATGGACACGCTGCGCACAAATGAGCTGCCGAGAAACTGGAGAAGCTATACTTGAGGTAATATTCAAAGAAACAGAAAAACAAACATTTGACAAAGAAGAGGTAGTGGAAGACAGAGGGAACGATTCACCGAACAGGAAGTTGAAAACGAAAATCAGCGACTCCTTAGCAACAAATCATCAGATTGAAACTTAGTCTAAAAAAATAACAAATCTAGAGGCTAATTTATAGAATCTTAAGGGTTTCATGGTTTCCACACTTACAGGACACTATAAAACTAAATCCCTCCTTTGGGGAAAAACACAGTTATGTTAAAAAATCATAGCAAAAATTACATTTATTAATTATTGAAATACATAAACACTATTACATTTTGGCAGGGAGATGAATGTTGTCTCTTAAGGAGCAACCTGCCTTTTTGATAAATGTATACTGCCAATTGAATTACCAGAATTTACAATTACCATCTCAGCGCATGTAGTCTACACCCTACTTTTCAGTAGTTCAAAAGTCTTTCTTGATGGATTTTACAATAGCTACACAATAGGTTGGGTGAACTACAAAACTCTATATAATATTCGAAGTCCGAAACACATTTAAGAACATAAATACGATACATTTTCGGCCTTGTTAGACAGACGTCAGGAGATGCGTTGACCAAGGTTCGACCTCCGACTGTAGATCTCACGTCGCTCCACAGGTGATGGAGTGGGAACACGACTTTCTTTCACTCCCGACCTTAGCTGGTGTAAACTTTTCTAGCAGAGCTTTGAGGACGGCAATTGCCATTCCCTCATCCGAACCATTCACTATTGCGCGGAATCGATGGTCGGTGGATGTTCCGTGTCTAGAAACTGCCTTTTCTAAAATACTTCTCACCACGGACCCACAAGTTGGTGTCCGATGACGATGTTCGTCTAAAACCGAAATATTCAGCTCGATTCCGCGACGCATTCTTCAACTATCGAAAGAATAACATAGAGAAGACTGATTTTACCCTTTATAATACACTTGATCGAACCTTACTTAAGGGATATCTCATCCCTCTAATCTTCGTGTCCCGTCTGTCAATTCACTTGTCGCTCTCCCGCCGCCGAAGTCATCCCACTCTACTTTGTGCGCTCTCAAATTTGGAGGCAACAGTGACGAATCGCGAAACGAAAAAAGGTTTAATATTATGACTTTTCGTGAATGGTTGAGTATCCCGTCCCAGTTCCTAAGCGATGTCCAAAGTCCCACTTACTATTGCGCCGTAGGCATTATTTTTGCTCTTCCACAGGGCAATCGCTTTTGTGTAAAAGTATATAGTTATTTATATTAGTTAAAATTTTTTTTTTGAAATGTATTTTTTTTCGTCCATGTTTCTGTTGAAAGCATAGTTTGTTTTTTTGCGCGATTTTTTGTGTATGTAGTATCAATACATACAAAGTTGTTATTAATTACTTAAAGAATTTTTTGTAGCGGTTTCTATATTTACTTAATTTTTTATCTTCTTATGTGTTAATAATTATTGGCCAAATTTGATTTGATTTTTGCGTCATAAAGTAGAAATTAATTTAAATATAATTATATAAATATAAATTTAGCTTCATAAACTATTTTTTATAAGCGTCTTATTAAATGGTTGGGTCAGCATTTATTTCTGGGTAAATAATGAGTAATTACATAGTATTAAATATTGGTTTCATTGATTGTATTATAATGGTTGTTTTAGCTTAATAGACCTAAGATAAGATATATAATAATACAAGTAATAAATAATTAAGAACTCGCAACACATATACAAAAGCCCTAGGATGAGTAACAAAGGAATTGCTTAATGGGTGGCAGAGCAGAAATAGAAATGATACGCCAACGAATGAACGAGTGACATAGGGATAAATCGACAACGTGGACTTTGTGAAGACTAGAAAATATTGCAGACCCAGTAAGAGGATGGTGAAATACTTAACTGGAAACGAAATTTTTAGTGATTATTTCATTAGGATAAGATCACAAAATGTATCTGTATCTGTGATAAAGATTGTGAGACATTGACACGTATATTGTGGGAATTAATTAATGGTACAAGAAAGGGGGTGGTACACACAAGTTTTAAAGACTAGATGTATTGAACATGAAGAATATACGGTATCTAAGGCAAAATACAATCTCTGTGAGGAATAATTCATACTCCTTCTGTTGGACATCACCTTAACGTAGCACTGTCCGCGCAGGTGGAGAAAGAAGATGCTGGGGCCTATGCCGGTAGCAGTTCCAACATCTTAATTTTTACGAGAAAGCCAATGCCTGCTTGCCATGTTCGATTATCTAGGCCATTATATAAGGTGAACTGATCTTTCTTGATATACCGACTTCCGTTCCAGAAGATTTCCTGTACTGCGACAACTGACATGCGTTTTCTCAATTTGATCCATGAGTTGTAGTAATTTTCCAAGGTGCAAGAAAGATTTAACATTCCTAGAGCCTATAATCAATTTCCCTTTTCCTCGCCAGTTCCGTCGTTTGGCCACATTCAGAGGCTGCTTGCTAGAGCATTAACATTTTTATTTTATACGAATGATGAGGAGCTCCCTCCTTTATCCGGGCTTGGGACCGGCAACGACACTGGAGAACTACTCGATCCACCCTCCAGAGTTGCAAGTGGAGCCATCTTACAGAAATGCTTGATAGCACAGGAAAGCTGTATAAGAGAATGATCTTGAACAGAATAGAAGTATGCTTCGAAGAAAATGCACGTCTTTCGGACAAGCATTTTGGTTTTAGGAAAGGGAAGTCAACTATAAATGCAGAGGTTCAGTTGGAAGTGACTAGTGCATACAAATTGCCACCTAGCCCTGGCGATTTTTGCGTTCTGATTACTCCAGATAAAAGAAACGCGTTTAATTCAACTAATTGGGAAGACATCAATCGCTTAGGACATATTCCATAGTAGTTACTGCGGGTTGAAAGTAGTTACTTAGAGGGAAGATGCCTGCAGGTACAAACCGAAAATGGAGCAGCAACCATAAAGCTATCATCTGGCATTGGCAAGGGTCGGTCCATGTTATGGAGTAGTCAATATGATGACATCCTTCGTATGCACCTTCCAATGATTGTGGGTTACGCCGACGATGCAGCGGTGACAGCAGCGGCAAAAACCACGGAAGAGTTGGAATAGAAATGTAACGAACAGTTGCAGTGTGGATAAAGAGAAGAGGCCTCAAACTCGCACATCACAAAACGGAAGCGGTAATAATCACCAAAAAGACGTAAGAATACCCTACCCCGTCTTAAAATTGAGATATGTCATCAAATTCCAGGAAAACCTTCGCTACTTGGGTGTATGGATAGATAGGAAATGGAGTTGTCAGGAACATATCAAGAAGGCGTTTCCTAAAGCAAGTAGTGCTGACACAGTTCTACAACAGCTAATGCCAAATATCGGAGGACCGAAACCGGAAAGAATATAACTCCTTACAAGCGTGGTGCATTCCGTGTTACTCTATGAATCGCCAATATGAGGACATCATGCTCCTACACGTATAGTTAAGAGACACATGGCGCCTATCCAAAGGAAAATGGCATTAACAGTCATCTATGGATATCGGATATCGACAGGAGCAGTTTTTCTCTTGTCTGGCATTTCACCTATCTGGCTGTAATCTATGGAAAGGTCAAAGACGTGGGAGAAACAAAGCAAATAGACACAGACAAAGTTCTTCGACAGAATGTGAAAGAAGCCCGTAGAAAGTTAAATAGAGAATGGCAAGTAGAATGGAACGCATATCCGAAAGGACGATGGACTCATTTATTGATCCCTAAGATTGAGTGGTGCAAGGGTCGGCATGGCGAGCTGGACCACTACCTCACGCAAGCCATCAGTGGACATGGATGTTTTGGCGCATACTTGCACAGTATGCACAAGCGAATGAACCCTAGCTGTCAGAGCTGTAAAGCGGAAATGGACAACCCAGAACATGCCATCTTTGCATGTCCCACACATGAAAGGGCATGCAAGATAACCACTGCCGAAATAGGATGTATTCTGGGTGACGCCGACACAGGAAAATGGGAGAAAGTGGCGTGTTGAATTCATTATCACGAAGAAGAGGGAGGAGGCAGAAATGAATCTTTTCTCAGAGTGAAGTCCACTAGATGCAAAGAAGTGACCTAACCCTGACGCCTGAGCACCAGGTTGAAGGCACGGGGGAGTAGGGAACGTGTAACCTCCGAGAGAATCCAAAATGGTTCAAAACAGGTTCCACTGAAGGAATGCTAACGCGGTACCGTTGGGGATCCTGATGTCGTAGGGCAACTGGTGAGGAGCTAGCTACTTCCAAGTCCACCAAAAAACAACATATATACATAAGACAGTGACCATACTATAGGCATGTGAGACAGTAAGAAAAAGAATACAGTAAATGCGATGACGTTAAACGATGATCCATTAATGAACTAGATTATAGAACTAGACAATATAGTAGAACGTATATCAGGCCCTCGTATTGCATGGCAATGGTAAAAAAAAGTAGAGACCGAATTATTTTGCGGCATAAATCATCAAAATATGCCATAAAATACGCATAAGGAAACATTGAAATATGAAAAGAATTCCGCTAAAATGTCAGGAAAATAATATAAATATTGTCAAAAATGTTTTATATCTGTAAAAATACATCTTGGAGTAATATTAATTCATGGAAATAATATTCTCCCCAAAACGCATGTTTTAGAACTGAAAATTTAACCCAAAATACCCCCAATTACAACGAAATTTAGGGTGGAGCACTGAACGTTTGCCCAAATGTCAGCACGGCCACTCTGACCCTGTCCACATTCGTTGATGTTTTAATGTCTGTATTTTTTAAACGAACATTCCGGTTTCCTTGCAACAGCTTATTTGATCCAGGGGCTAGACAATTTTTTACCGAACATTCTTTTATCAAATCCGTATCTCTAATCCATAGAAGTGGGTCTTAGTATTCCTTATCCATTCCTAATCTATAGAGGTTTTTATTGTCAGGAGTTAAATCCACCTCTGCCTGACGGCCCTTGATCGGAATTGATGGGATGGTCCCTTGCTTGCTTCCGGACAGTAAATTAGTTTATTGTCCTTCACGTAGTCATATGCAGTCTGTAACTGCTTTTATGACAATAAATTTAATTGAAACTACCGTTATTGCTCCAACTGCAGACTGAACGGTTCCGCTGTCGCGTCGTTGCAACGGCGTTGATCTCGCTCTCGCCTCGTTGCAGCAATGTTTTCCCATATTTCATAAAAAATTTCGGAGTGGAAAAGTCAGAAATCGTAATCAGCATCTTGAAATACACAATGGAGCACGATTTAAGAATTTTTCCACAACTTTTCAGACAAAATTTCACAGTCGAGTTGGTTGAGGACGTGTTTTCCGCGTACTCCGTAAATAGCCGCAGGTAGAAACGTTGTAGGTGTGATATGTTTGTGTTACTTAGTGGGCGTTGAGAAGAATTTTAATTCTAACCACCAGATAAGTATTTGTTATTCTTTATCTAACTTTTATATTTAATTAATTAATATCTTAATCTGCTCGTTAATAGTTCTACCTGTTTTGATATTCAATTTGTTGTCACTACTTAATTTTTCTCTCTCGTATTCTTTTTAACATGGCTACGAAAAAAATCTAAGGTTATCCTATGATTTATACTAATTTAGTTTTATGTGTACTCAACTTTGGCACGGTTGTGTACATTAATTCTGTAGCCCCATCCTGGCAGGGTTTTTCTCAGTTTTTCCTTCGGGTAGAGGCGGATTTCTTATACAGGTTGTCTAGGCTTTGTCTAGGGGCGTGTTTATTGTAACAATAAATCGTGAATTTAGTGTTTTTTCAACTCTTATGATTTTTAAACACTATACTCAGAATAATCTATAGTTCGATAATAACTTGTACATGTAAATTTACAAACATATTTGCGTTAAATTACAAACATATTGACATTATATATGTATTATAACTCGCAGCTAACTTTTTATCTTATCTAGGAACTTTTGCTGAAATTTTTGAATCCGCCTCTGCCTTAGGGCCCTTGATCGGAATTGATGGGATGGTCCCTTGCTTGCTTCCGGAGAGTAAATTAGTTTATTGTCCTCCATGTGGTCATACGCAGTTTGTACTGTTTTTTGACAATAAATTTATATTTATTTAGGTTTGAGACATTAGTTCGCAGATTGAGGCGATGTGTTTATGCAGAGGATTAAGGATGCTGTTTCGGAAGCGATGGATGTGAAAATTGCTGCGTTAGTGAAGAACTACGAGGCTAGACTCGATGAATAAGGGAAGCTGATCGAAGTCCTTCGTACTCAGCTGGACCTCAAGTGAGACGACCTGAAGCAGTATCAGCGTCGGAATTCCATTCGCGTTTTCCGCAAAGCAGAAGTCGAAGGGGAAGACACTGACTGCATCGCCGTACATGCAGCTAAAAAGAATGGTGACAATTTATCTCTAGCTGATATCAATAGAAGCCTAAAGTTGCTGGTGAGAAGCGTCCTATAATTGTAAGATTTACCAGTTATAGGAAACGGCCAGAAATATTTAAAGAGAAGCGAGGTCTCCGCGGATCCGGCTGAACCATCAGGGAGGATCTCACGCGGATGTGGCTGGAGTTGCCATTGACCGCTTCGGCTATACCAACTTGTGGACGACAGATGGAATCATCATCGTGAAGGTTGGGAATGAAAAACATCGGGTTTCAAGTAATTATGAGTTGGACAATTTAAACGGGGCAAACTAAAAAATAATAACTTTTCTTATAACTTTTAATATTGTTTTCACTTTCACATTATTTTGGTTTGTTTTTATTATTATTTTGTCTTAAAGTTTACCATTACCTTTCTATTAGTGTTAAATTTATTACTTTTTAATTATATTTATTAATTTCTATAAATAATAGTAGCATAAATTTGATCATTTTGACAAAGATTCGACTTACATTAAGTCTTTACTTTAATTTCATTAAATATTTTGTCATAATATCGAATTAAAAATGAGTAGCATAATTTTAAAATATTTTGATAAAGATTTGGTTTACATTACAACTTTACAATAATTTCATTAAATATTTGTGTTATAAATATTTGATAAGGTTGAATTTCAGGAAATTTTAAAAATATCAAATTATTCCCAATAGGTAAGAAGTTTATTTTAATTTGGACTAAAGTATATTTTGAGTGCACACCATTCATTCTCTGCTAAGCAAGTTTTGGCAACATCCATATTACGAAATATCTACTTTTCCCTATGCGTCAGAAAATGTCCTCAGTCGGGATGTCAGTTTACTCCACCCCCTAAGCTAATTGCTTTCAGTTACCCCGCGTCCGTCCAAGAGCTTCAAAACTCATTATCTCAGTTTCCTCGTAATTTACCCGTATTGTATGTAAATACCCAATCACTTAAGAAGCACCACCTGGAAATTCTAAACTTGTTATGTGATGTTACTGCTGATATGTTACTGGTTAGTGAAAACGTGGTTGAAAAATTTCGACAGATATTGTATCTGTTTCACGCTATAATCTATTCAGAAATGATAAGAAAATTGTTAGGGAAAACCTTAAAGGAAAGTCTGGTGGTGGAGTTGCAATATTTGTTACGAATGACATAAAAACAAAAACCTTAACGAAGTCTCCAAACAAACCAGGTATACAATATTTGTTTTTAGAAATTTTAACAGGAAAGAAAAAGATCCTTATTGTAGTAGTCTACTGGCCTCCAAACACAGGCAAACTCAGTGATTTAGAAGAACCTCTAACAAATTTTGTAAATAAATACAAAGACATGCTTATTATGGGTGACTTCAACAGTAATCTGAAACTCCCTTTGTCTACAATAGCTTCAAACTTCATTGATACTTTCTGCTCTCACAATTTACAAATTCTTGAATTAAATACAACTCATCATTTAAATGAAACTGAAACGTGGATAGATCATCTAATAGTATCTGAAAGTACGAAAGTAGTTTTATATGGAAAAATCCAGAAAAAATAAGTAATTACTGGAACTACAAGAATTTAGATTACATTAATTTTCACTCAGATAGTGCCAGTGAAGTAGTATTTGAAGAGTTTTCTCTTGATAGCAAGGATTCAATGTCATCATAACTGATCTCTTTGACAAACACACACAGTGGAAAACATCAAAAGTCCTGCAGCTCTTAAATAATGAAAATTAATTTAATGAATTAAAATGTCTAATGAAAAAGCGTGATTCTGCCCATTGGTATTTCAGACTAAATAAAACTCTTGTGGCTGAGACCGAGTATAAAAAGCTTTGTAACTCGGTAAAACAAATCCAAAACACTAAAAAAAGATATTTTAAGAATCATTTAATTCAAATTCACCTACAAAAAAAAGTTTGGAATACTTTGAAAAACTTGGGCATAAAGAAGGAGAAGCCAACCCAAATAGTTGTTGACGTTCCGCTAAATGACCTAAACAAATATTTCACAACTGTTGCAAAACCAATTGATCCTACTATTAAATTAGAAGACTCTTGCTGCCCAAGGGCCGATTACAGAAGATACTTTTTATTTTGATAGTGTAAGTCAACGTGAAGTAGCTAATATTGTCTCATCACATAAATCTAATTCAAATGGTTCGGATAATATTACTGCACAACAGTTAATAATCGTTTTGGATTTTGCTCTTCCAGCCCTCACTCACATAATAAATTTTTCATTAATGTCCAGGACTTTTCCTCAGGCATGGAAGATGGCACGTGTTCGCTAACTAAAAACAGCCTTTTTGACAATTTTCAATCAGGATTTAGAAATGGAAGGAGTACCCAAACAGTTCTTATTATTGTAATGGAAGATATGAGAAAAGCTCTGGATGATGACTGTGTTTCCATTCTCATTCTATTAGATTTTAGTAAAGCTTCTGATTCCATAGATCATAATATACTTCTAGTAAAGTGCAGAAAACTGGGCTTCTCCGAATCCACCCTTTCCTGGATAATGAAATATTTTGATAATAGACATCAAATTGTAGTAGTAGATGATAAAAAAATCTTCAATATGTCCTACTGCAAGAAGCGTTCCTCAGGGATCGTTATTGGGTCCCCTTTTCTTCTTAATCTATGTAACTCCCTCAAGTATTATCAAATTGTAGATATCACTTGTATGTAGATGATTTACCGCAAGTATTATTACAAGTTTCATGTACAAAATAGTTGATTTACATTTGTGTTCAAGTAATTAAGTGATTCTTCATAATTTGAAATGTATTATTTGTTTCATTTAGTATAGAGATTTACACAACAAACAGTAACAGTTTCATTTGCTACGAGCTCATGAATACTTTATACTACCAAAATATTACAGGATTTTGTACAAGTATTCACTATAAATGAATCTTTTTAAACAAAATTTAGGATAATGAAATGAATAATCTACAAGTGCAAAAATGTGGTTGCCAAAACAATGTTATAAAAACAATAACAGTAATTGTAAAAAAAAGTAAAATTTTCAGTTTTGGTGTAATTTATGGCAACAGCCCTTAAAAAGGTATATTTTTGGTAATCCATTTATGACAGATTAAAACAGATTGCTTAATAAGATTTTCAACTGTGTTAAATCTTAAACCAATGCCACACAAAACATATGTAAACTTACCGGTAATACGAACATGAATTTTAGGTTTTAAGATTAGTTCAAACTCTTCTTCTTCTTCTTCAGTTTTTTCCTCCAGAAGTTGAATTTGTGCATCTACCAAAGACTGGTCACACAATGGCAGAAAGTGATTAGGAACTGATAAAATTCCATTTCCAATAAGAGTACTACTGTCAAACAAGGTTCCAAATCTATCGAAAAACAACAACATACAATTAAATAACCAGCCACATTCGATTCACGCTAGTAGCTCGTAACCAAACTCGCTTGCTGTCTTACTTGACGATCAAAGAAAAGTGCTTCATTTCATTAGGATCTCTCATTATAATCAGTAACTCATTTCGACATTTTGTCAATATAAATTTTTTTAATGTGCCTGAAAAACAAATAGACAAGAAGAAAGAATGTATAGCACTGATAAGAATGTAACGGTTAGCACAAACAAATAGACAAGAAGTATGGTCTAATTCAATTTCACTTTTAACCACCTTTAATTCTGACATCATCAACCGGATTCATTTCTGCAGTAAATACAATAACTTATCTGAGCTAGAGCAACACAATGTAATTCCCGCCAAAATTGACTTTAAACATAACATTGGGCCACAGAGAAATATTGTAGAGGACCATTTCGCACATGGGAATGGTTAATCTATACAACATAAATTTCCTTGAGGTAAAGAAGTGTTGGGTCGGAGTTGGGCTGAAGCCAAGATGGCTGAATTTGTACGAGGTGGGCCCGTGTCGGGTGTTAATTTACCTAAAGAAAAACTACAGGGCTCACCGAGTACTGGAAGTGATGAGGGACACGATGGAGCAATTGGGGAAGAATTCGATCCATTTCTCGGAGATGTTGAAGAAACGGAGACTAGCAACTCTACTACTGTCGTTGCGCCCCCAGAAAATCAGTAAGTGCTTAAAATACGTGAAATTGTGAAGAACCTACTTTTTCTGTACCCTGACTTGTCACGCATATTCATGAAAGTACTACATACGTGGAAACCTGACACTGGAATGAATATTAATTTTATGATTTCAGGTGGTACCATGGGCGGTTAGATCGCTATACAGCAGAGGAAAGATTGTGGCAAGCCGTGAAGACAGGCAGTTACCTAGTTCGTGAAAGTGACAGGAAGCCAGGATCATATGTCTTGTCCTACCTAGGGAGAACTGGAATTAATCATTTCAGGTTAATGTCCTAGTTGTGGTGGTGAGTTTTGACTTTGCCCAGGGAATGACAATTGTTATTCTTGCAGGATTACTGCTGTTTGTGGTGACTTTTACATTGGGGGAAGACAGTTCGATTCTTTGTCTGATCTCATTGGTTATTACACCAGTTGTTCTGATTTGTTGAAGAGGGAAAGACTTATACATCCTGTACCTCCACCAGAGCCTGTCAATGATAAAAAGAGGGTTGTAGCAATATTACCTTACACAAAAATGCCTGATACTGATGAACTTAGGTAGGTCTTGATGTATATTTGCTAAAATTTTATTTGTGTTGTTTGTTAACTGGTGGGCTCTTTGTTGATTGATAAATTCTATTCTTAATTAACCAATCTTTTATAATTCCTGTAATAAATTAATAAACCAATATTTATTTGAATTTAAAGAAAAAATATAGCTTGTTATGTGTGTTTCTACACGTGTCACTATTTCAGTGAACCCTCCAAATTAACTATTATTATCTGCATTATTATTTATAAGCATGTAATGTACAGTATTAGACTCAACTTATAAATGCAAATTCAAGTTTTCTTATATTGTATATTTGTTCTTGTACCTGATTGTTAATTTTCTCAACTGCCATTGTATTTCGCAACATAATAGCTTTTGTACTGTTATGTCCTCTAAATATCTTCTTTCCACATTATCAACTCTTACTTATTATCCAAAATTCATAGGAGTCCCCTACCAATTTATAGTGAAATAATTTCTGTAATGTATCTTTCTACCTGTGTTATTTGCCTGATATATCTACTGTTTTGTAGCCTACCAAAAGAAAATTCTGCTAGGGAGTGTTTGTAGATATAAATCATTGTCATGGTAGATGAAGTGTCTGTTTTATTCAAATTGTTCTTTGATGATGAGGAAATTCAGACATCCTAATATCATTACTGTTTCCCTTGTAGCTGAATATGGTGGAGAGATTTAGTAATGAGGTACATGTCATTCAAATTATGTATACATTATTGCTATATCTCTCCTGTTATGATCATGGGGTGATTCATTGTCAGCAGATCAAATTAATAAATCAATATACAGGTTATACTGATTTGGAAGTCAAAATTATTTATTTAATGTATCATTTTGATGTTTTGTAATGTTCTTGTTTCATGTTTGTTTGTGTAATGTGTTAGTAGAATTGTTAAAACAGGAAAGCTCTTGGTTGCTGTTAAGGAAATATTTTCATAATTACTTTCAGAAGGAATTCCAGGAAGTGCAGCTTCGATACTGTAATAAGCTATATGTATTTGAAACTTACAATATTTCACCATAGAAGGTACAGTGAAACTTCCTTAACAGATACTTGTCAATAGCAAGATTTATATATAGCAGACACTTTTTCACTCCTTGTCATTTTATTCATTGACCTTAACTTCATAATGGTTAATACTCATTTTTTAGGTGCCATGAGTGCCTGTGAAGAAATTTCACTGTATATCTTTCAGTACCTGTTTTGGGTGACTCTTGCTCCATTTTCAGCTGAGTTTGACTGAGCCTCTGTAATGCAAGCAATCTAGTTACAGATGGGCCAAGCTCCCTATCATATGATTTTGTTTTGCTCTTCCTAATCTGTATTAGTTTTCCCAATCTATGATTGAGTTTGTTGGTGAACCTGTTGAAAGCAGACTGTTAAATGTCTATATTCCAAGGGAAAAGAAGTAGCCTGTACATCACTAAATTTCTTGCAGAAAGAGGCTCAGACAAGTTCGATTGACAACAGTTGGGATGGGGGTGATTTTCCCCCAGATGCATGTTCTAAAAGGATTAAAATTTTACAATGGTTATGTGTTAAATGTTAACTGCGAATATGTTAAATGGGAATAACCCGATAAAAGCCTATGTATTTAAAGGTACTCTATTAATTAGTATTATGAGAAAATTGGTTTCCTACAGTTACATGAAGCAATGATAGGTTTTGGTTGCAGAAAAATATATATTCTCTTTCAGTACTCTTTGCAAGAAATTAATATGTTATAAAATCTTTCCCATAATAAAATATGATTTGTTGTGTTTTGCCTGTAGTCATTTGCAATACTTTTTTGACATTGAATTTATTTATTTATTTAAATCCTTTTAAAATGAGCATTTGTTTAAATTTGTACCAACCTTTCTTGTGTCTTGAGAATTGTTCATTAATGAGAAATGCTTTAGTTTTCAGAAAGGAGATATCTTTTTTGTACATAATGACATGGGAGATGGTTGGTTATGGGTTACAGCCCATCGAACTGGTGAACAAGGAATGATATTTAGAGATCTTGTGGATGATTTAGATGAAAATATTGATCCAAATACAGTATTTACTTGGTTTCATCCTAATGTAACGAAAAGTGAAGCTGTTGATATGCTAGTCAAAGGTAAAGTTATTACGACTTTTTCATCATTTTTACAGGAGGTGAGGTAAGTGATGAAACACTGCAGACTAATTGTCTGCAGTTGAGGAGGCAATCCTTTTGCACTGTTGCTGTATAAACTATACTAAAAGTCATGATACTTTACCTAAAGTTATTCAATATGGCCTTACACAAATTGCCAACCTCTACAAAACAAATCCTTGAAACTCGCTCGCATGCAGGTAATGGTCCACAATGTCATTCTCATCAGCTGATAATGTGAGGTTAAAGCATCCTGCTTCATCTTTCACTTACGAGGCAAACCGAAGTAATTCAGGAAAACCGTATTCAATAGAATGGGCACTATTAAAGGAGGAATAAGAAACCTAACTGCTCAAAATCATGTATCCTGAATTTACTCTCAAGTTTTACTGATAACTTACTGACAATTTAAATAAATATGAATTAATTACCTACACAAATGTTTGGGAAAGAATGTGGGACAATTAATTTTTGATGGATTGAAGGTACAATAAAGTTTTTTTTTTGGTTGGGCTTTAGGGCTCGTCAATACAATAAAGTCTGAAGTCAAAATTGTTCTGAACATTTATTACATAAACATGAGAGAGAATCGTACAAATAGCACATGGTGGGACAATAAATTTATTTTACAAACAGCCATTACAAACTGCATACAACAATATGGAAATTACTTTACTCTCCAGAACCAGGAAAGGACCATTAGATCAATTATGAAAAATATATCCTGGAACATAAGAAAAAACTTTTATTTACTTTTCTGTGTATCTTGCACAATACTAAATAAAAATCATAAAAAATTAGTTATATCTAATTTCTTAATTCTGATTCTCAATTTCTATGAAGAAGAAATTACCCATATATTGAAACTGTGAACTCCACATTACAAATGAGCAACAACTCAAACAGGAAATGGCAATGACTCTGGGAAGCTACTAAATCCACCTACAGCCTCTGCTTGTTTAACATAATTGTCCCATTTTTCTGCTGTTATCTAAATATGTTTATTAATTTTTCAGAACGCATTTTAGAAGAAACACTTATTACAGGATTTTTGGTGTTCTAATATCAAATTTCATATTCTAATTTATGTTACCCTGATTTAGTGCCTCTTCCCACACCACTTTGGATGGTTCAAAACCTCGACCTTCCCTCGATACAACGTTTTTATCATAAAACCTCTTTGCATTGGACCACACATACTAAATTGCATTAAAGATGCAGCAGTACAGGGGAGTTCTCAAAACTTCATGACCCTTTTTCTTTTACATTTCACCAACTGTATACCTGTTGATTATAATTTTTCATTTATGAACAAATTGCCAATCACAAATGCACACACCAGAAACTTGTTACATCAAATAAACCAAGCACAGTTAGTAACATTCAGACAATATCAATATTTGCAATAACTACACTTAACAGAAATCAATACTATTAATATGAAGAAAATAATATCTTGTTACCTTCTCCATACTCTCACTATGTACTTTACAAATGATCCTCTATTCACTAACAGATGATTCTGGATCAAAATGAATGTTTCTTATTTAACCAATCCTGCCCAAAAGACAAAAGGAAAGAGACATATCGCAACTTGTCTATGTAACAGTTAATTAAAAATTATAATGAAATATTATTATACATGTAATTCATTCTTCCTCTGTCTGGATGTGCAAGTTGGACCTAGCAATCTGGAGTGGTACAGTGTGTTGTCCATAACAATTTCTTCGTCAGATCTATGAAGAATCCCTTTAGGTGACGATGGGTCCATCCAAGTATGACAATGTTTTCCTATTACACTACATAATTATACACAATGTGAAGACATGCAAGAACAATCATAATAATCACTAAATTTTATGACATGAAATATCTGGGGAAAACACAATAGAAATGATTTGCAAAATTATTTACATAAGCTGTGACTGATCAAAGAATATGAAGATGTAACAGCAGAAATGTTTACCATTCATAAAAATCCATGTTTCATTGAAAAATATTACTAATTTAGGAGACGCACTATTCTTATTCTTCAAGTACTCTCTCAAGAAAATGTGCCTCTGAAAAATAATAACATCAGTTTCCCTGAGATGAGCATGACCGTTACGTTTCCCCCATATAAAACCTAAATCCTTCAAAACTCTTTAAGAGAACTTTCAGATCCACAAAAACCAATGTCATCATTTCTAATTTCTCCATACAATTTCTTTAGTTACATGGTGTCCTGCAAAATGTAATTTACAAATGTATAAAAGGTCAAATATAACATTTTGGTAACATCAAGATCGAAAAAAAAAATTGATGCCATATTACAACAAATTTTATTGCTATTCTGAAAATTGTTTTATTTGTCACTTATTATTATTTAATCATTGTAAAACTTATAGCTTTAACATGCAATAAATAGTAATTTCGGGATTCTAACGTTTTTGCAAATGCTGGTACACTATCCTGCCAATTGCTTCTCTTGCAAACCCATCAATACCAGTAATGGGTTTTGATCGCTTTTTATTCTTACCAGGTGTAACCATTATCTCGTTCCTTTCCCACTTGAGAATGTTGGTTTGGACAGATCTCTGCGAGAGCTAAAACGCGAAATCTACATAAATCTGTCTCTATTGTTTACAAATATACACTTAAAACGTACAAACAAAGTTCTGGCAACTCTTCGAATTAAATCTGTCTGCGTCACACACACATCCTCTTCTTTTGCTTCTTTCCAGTAGCTGACTAATGCGTTGATAATGCACTGTTGGATTCCCTTAGTACAAACTGATCATCGATCCCTCATCAAGACATTATTTGTGGCCATTATTAATTAATAAATGAAACCACCACACATTATTCTGAGCGATATAATAATAGAAATTCACCCTTTCAAGATAAACGAGGTTGATGCCAGTAACTCCAAATATCACTGAAAAAAGAATCACAAAAAATAATTAAGCTGTGTATGACAATGCTGAAGAGCTTAGTCACAAGGAATTAAAATAATATCCAAACAAATAATAATAGGAGTCACAGAAGCGACTATTTGCTGTAAAGAAATACACGTTAATAACACAACAAAGAAAAGACACAAAGTAATATTCGTTCCACACGTTCGATGCCGAAAGAAGAGAACAGCGCTCAAGAGCAAGTGAATTGATTGTTGTCCAAGATTTGCAATGGACTCAATTTCGAACATTTTGCCAACAGAACATAAGGTACCCTTATTATTACTCTTATGGATGATGGTGAAGTAAAAGCGTTGGCTACATTGAGTACATGTTCTACACCAACGTCAAGCCAGTTAGGCTGTCAATAAATAAATAAATATATAAATAATTTAAGGTCAAGAGAGCTGTTACAAACTGCGTATGGCCACATTGAGGACAATAAAGTTATTTACTGCAACTAATAAACCATTAACTAATGTTCACAGTGCATTTCCGTTCATGTATTTTGTTTTTTAAAGTTGAATTTCATGAAGTAAAGTATGCTGACTTTTGCTATATGTTGGTTTGAGATGAGGGGGTCACTGCTTATACACAAGAATACTATGCTACCGCACTCCTACCACTGATTTCTTTGCTTAACTTGTCTCCTATTGTTAAGTGGAAGAATTTTAGCTTTCATAATGCTAATTCCATGAATTTAATATGTGTGTTGTTAAATATGTGTGTTTTAGCAGAGTGAATATGTGCACTTCTTTCACAGTGCCATGAAAATTTCTAGTAATTCTCACTAGGTCTGGTCAGCAATTGTATGACACAAATAATAAATATTTTATCATCTTGCATTCTATTGTAAAAAAAACAGTAACTACTTTCTTTGGCATTTTTTATTTTTACTCCTTTCTAAATATCGAATTTTTTCCTCCAATATTAAAAAAACTGTATATATTTTGATTGGTTTACTTTTCAACCAAACTTTTTGTTTAAGTCTTGAGGCATTGCCATGGTAGGTTGGTGTTTTTGTGGGTAAATCAACAAAAAAATTTGTCAATTTGAGAATTTTTGGAAAATGTACTTGCTGATATTGTGTTTATTATTACTTCATTAAATTGTGAGAACCTTCTAATGAAAAACCAATTAAAAACCCCAAGCTAGGCTCAATAAGTTCATCAAGTTGGTAACATTTGTGTATTGATGCAGTATTGTTGTACATCGAGGGTGACCCGTGGCGCAGTGTGTAACGCGCTCGCCTTCTACCTCTGGGGACGCCGGTTCAAACCCGGTCCGATCCAAGTAGAATCCGAGGTGGTGGACGGAACGGTGCTCGCGGCAGGTTTTCTCGGGGTTCTCCCGTTTCCCCTGCCTATCATTCCACCACAACATTCACTCATCATCATCTCACCGCCATAATCATTCATAAAAATCACCCAAAAATCACTTCATTAATCACCCTCGGGTGTGGCGAGCCCTTGTGGTATTCAAGCTGAAAAACATCATGAATGGAACGCTGTTCCAATCATGATGTACGGTATAGGCATCAATGCCTGAAGTACCGATTAAGCAAGTAAGCATTGTTGTACATCTCTTATATCACTCTTACTGATTGAAGTTAACATAAAGTGTCACATCATTTAAAAAAATGGTTGTTTTTTTGCAGTTATTGAACTTACAATCTTATGCAAGAATGATTCTTGTTACATGTATAAAATTTTCTATTCTTTAGTGCTGAAATATCTTTGACAATTATTAATTTTTTGTTTTGTTTATTTACCTTAAAAATGAAATACTGCATTGATAACTCTTATTTATGATAGTGTTCTTGTTAAATTTGAGGTCTTTCTATTAGTACTTTTATGTATTTTTGTGATCCCTGTTTACAGCTGGTCCTGGTAGTTTTTTGGTACGGCCAAGTGATAATTCACCAGGAGATTACTCTTTATTTTTTCATATAAACAATCAAATTCAACGTTTTCGTATTGAGAAGAAAGGAGTGAGATATTTAATGGGGGGTAGGACCTTTGAATGTTTGGATGCTGTTATCAACCGTTACAGGAAAGAACAAATTGTGGAAGGGCATACTTTGGTGCAAGCTGTAGGGAGGGTAAGTTTTCAAAACATTTCAAGTTGTATTCATATTGCTTTTATTAAAATTTTCCTTTTGATACAGTCTTTAGCAGATGGTGAAGGAACAGTAAAGTCAAAGGAAGTTCAGCATGCTGAGAAAATATATGCAACATTACGAGAATGTAGAGAACAATCTGGAGTTAAAAAAAACAAAGGTATGTAGTATTATTTAATGTAAATGTCTTTGCAAGTGAGAAAATTTAAACCTAGAAGTAGTGTATGTACTTGGTTGTCCAGGACAAACTGTAGCACGTAAAGTTGAATGTTTATGTGAGACATCAAGGAAATGATTTTACAGCACTTGTTTGCAAACATGGGCTGCAATCTAAAGGCTACGACAAACACGTGTTCCACGTTTCAATAAGAGCTGGATATATGGATGCCAATGTGTTACCAGAAAACAGGAACACATCCCAGTTGGCTATGTTTCATAGAAAATGCTGGGAAGGAAATAGAAAATTTTACAAAACGTAAATTATAAAAAATCTCCATCTTATCGAAGATAAAAAATATATGATAAAAACATAAGGAGAAACAGAAACCTACACTATATTTTACTACTTATTAGTGAAATAGACTAATAATGAGCTTGTAAAACTGAAATATATTAGCATATGCAGTACAGTGATGTATGCAAAATTTTAAATATAACTGAACAGAATGTAAAATCGTGGTATGTTATTACAAAATTTCATGGAACTTATGTTAACATTTTTGAGTTATAAACATTCTGTTGTTTTATTCATTTCGTGTTTAACAATTTATAATCTTTTGGATTTAATATTCCAATTTATTTGGTAACAAGTTAAAATATTTGATAGCAACAATAGCATTACATTTAAAAAATTAGTCTCTTTTCGTTACGAGGTTAAGAATAATATTTGTTTCTTGTCTTTGATACATTATTCATGTTTATTTCTTTAACATGTAATTTTATTATTCATGTAATTTTCTAAAAGAAATTCTTGGAGTAGCATTCTGTATCACTTCTTACAGTTCGTTTCACCATCACCGTTATATTCCAAATAAAATTTGATTTGAAAATGTCTAGGGCCGACTCTGTTAATAACTTACCATGCATACCGTTTGTTGCCTTGTATAGTATTTACCTGACTAGTCCCCCCCCTTTTTTTTCCTTCAAAATATTGCCCTAAAATGCATAGGTAAAATATTTGGAGTTCAGGACCAGGAAGCTGCTCATTCAAAGTTTCATGGGTGTAAATGTCTTAAGAGAACACATGCTGTATACGTAACATTACTCAGAACCAATGGAAGTAACTTTTATACAGAGAGAACTGTTGAAATAATAAGAAACGGTGAACTATATTATGGTGAACAATCATCAGTTGGTGGGATATGATGCTCATTTGATGCGAAAACTGAAATGGTCCATGACACGCAGAAACAACAAGTTGCCATCACCATACCGACAGTCTAGGCCCTACGATACTGCTGAGGAATGGGATCTTCATTGACACAACAAAAGTTGGGCTGTTAAAGAAGCTTTGATGCTAACTTCAGACTGTGAGTTCTGAATTATGCTTTGACACATGGAAATAAAGTAACAGCACGAGAATTCAAAGTAGGCCTAAGTCTGTGTGGATCTTGCAAGGTCATAAGGAGAAGTTGAACTGCACAAGCAAGCTTTTCATTTTAAAATTCTTATAGTCCAGTCATATGGTAGTTCGGAAAGGAAAAAAATATTGAAGATTGTTTTTCAATCATTTATGTATTCTGAGGTGTTAAATCCAAATTTCAACTTTGCAACCTTGTAAACCCTTGCGTTTTGAAAAAACTTAAGAAAAAACACTCTTTTTTTAAAAAGATTTTTGTTTATAACTCGAGATGTACATGCTTCTAGAGAAAAGTATATGCATGCAAAAATAATTTGCATTAAATTTCCTAGAAATTCAGTCTTTAAGGATATTTTGTCTGACTAACAGATATCGTGCTAGGGCGTGGTGAATTTTAACCAAAATTTTGAAATGGACCTCATAAACCAGTTTTTATGTTGTTTGCTTACAACTAAACAATTACACACTTAAATAATATTGTCCAACACAAAATAAACTACATTAAATTTACTTCTAATTATGTAATTTGTAGAGTATTTTTCATCATATGAATATTTTAGGCGTAAGTCAACACTTCAGAGCGCATTCAAGTTGAGAGTATATTGGACACAGCCACTATGCTAAGAGCACCTCAGCGTGTCTACTTCTTTCACAATATCCATTTGAAATAATTCAACATTTTATTTATATGTACATATAACCTAAATAATTACCAAAAATTTAATTATTTTATTAATTTTATTTATTATTTTCTATTGCTTTATCTGAAAACTTTTTCTGCTGGACTATATGATGTGACTGGCAATATTTCCATGTTTTATTATGTGCAACTCTTTTATTATGGAACTAGACCTTAATATAGTTTATTCTGAGCATATATTAATGCCGAATTTACAGGAAGAAAACCATCTATTTTGAAAGAGAAACGCAGTCTTGGAGTATTATTAGAATATAATTCTCTCCTATATCATTGATGACATATCGTTTTCATGTTCTACATCCAAAATACTTTCCTTGTCACTTTTTGTCATAGTCACTTTTGTATCTGTTCTCGTTCGTGTTCTGGTATCTTTCATATACATTACAAATAAAATAGCGAAAGACACTTCTATTTAAAAACAAAACAAGGAAATTTTATTGTTAATGCAGAGAAAACTGCAACTTAAGTTCTCGTCTGCACGAGATTAAGATAGTTGATACGGAAAAAAATACAGATGTGAAAAAAATATTTGATTGGTTTGATCAGCATCCACCTTTCCCAGAAACCTCAGAGCTGATACTCATCACATTGGTGATGAAAGGAACCACTGCCACTTATCTAGGTTGGTACTTGGTGCATGGATCACATTGTTGGTGGTGATTTCAGATCTATGAAATTCAAATGGGAAGAGTGAGTAAAATCCCTGGCCACCATGAATTATTGAATACAAGCTCAGAATCAACCCCACCATTCTCTTTCAGAGAACAAGTATTACAAAAGAATCTGAAGAAGATATAGAAAAGTTCTTGTAGTGTGAACTCTATCCCTATCCAGTGTCTCTGTTTGATGAGTGCGGCATGGGCAAAGGTACCAAATAAAGTTTTTAGAAGGCGTTCAAACCTGTACAACAGTTCTGGACCAAGGTAGATTTTTGATTGATGGAGGCTTTTTATTGCATCGTGAAGTCTAGTGGAATGACATTCACAAGTATTTTTGACACAATCATTGACTATGTTAATTCCGAGTACAAGCCTACTGCTGTTGTATTTTTTGATGGAAAAAAAGTAAGAATATGGAGTGCTTGATGAGGTCAAGCAAAAGAAAAATCCATTGATTTAAAGATCAGTGACAGAATGGTGTTGACAATAGTCCAGGAAAACTTCCTTGCCTATTCAAAGAACAAACGTTTACTCATTTGCACGTTGATTTCCAAATCCAAGGAGTCGAACATTTTCTACAAACGAGCACAGGAAGATGCAGACAGGCTGATCGTGGTAACACATTTTGTCATGACAGAGTGAGGGTTGAGGGAGAAGATATAGTTCCTCTTGTTATCATGGTTGGATTGTTTATTCCTCACTACATATTCTTCTTGAACCCAGGAAAGGAAAAGTCCCTTCAATGTTATACCATCCTCCAATTGCTATAAGTCTTGATGACCCCATGTTATTTCTACACACTATGAATGGGTGTGACACTACATCTGCTCTGTACAACCACGTTTTTTGATTTATTTATATATCCTTTTCTGAGAGTTTGTATGGTTTGGGAAGGCAGCTGATTCCTCCTTGGTTTCCCAGTGTTGGAAATGTATGTAAACTTTAGCTTAATCATTGAAAATGTCTTTCAGAAGTTATAATATTTAAACAAAATCTCCATGTATCCTTTTCCTGTTATATATCAAGTTTTTTTTTGAGAAGTTGTGTCTTGTTGAAATTCATTGGTTTAAATGTTTTAAATTGTTGCCTTCTTTTTCCTTTACTCAGGAAATTTCATTGAACTGAAAATAATCTATTACATATATAAATTAATGACACCTTTCATTTTAGTTCCTTCAACACACTGCAAGTGTTATCTGTGCAATGAAATAACTGTTGCAACACAGGACTGATGGAGTGTTGAAGGAGCTAAAAGTAAAGCTGTCATTGATTTTGTATTCCCTCAGAGTGTTTACTTTGGGTAAGGTAAATCATATATTAATGTGTTTCAAATTAATTTTTTTTTGTCATCTTAGGTATTAAAATGCAAGGTTACCTGAATAAAAAGAGTGAAAAGAACAAAAAATGGAAATCTATGTACTTTGTCCTCCTTGTGGATGGAACAGATACTCACCTATACTTTTATGACAATCCAAAGGTAATCAATTCTGATAAAATTCTGTGGGGAAACAAGTATAAAATTATGAAATATTTGAGTGATGTTGGTCTCTCTGTCTCTGCCCCCTCCTCAAATTCTGACATTTATGTCTGCAGTGCAAAAGAAATGCAATGAAATAAAACAGTAAAGAAATTGATGATTTAACTTTTTATTTGGTTTTGCCCTTAAAATTTCATAATTAGTGTTTTTTTTTCAGCGAACAAAACCCAAAGGTCTGATTGATTTGAGCTGTGCATACTTGTATCAAGTTCATGACAGTGTGTTTGACAGACCTCATTGTTTTCAACTGGTCGAAAGAGCTCTTCCCTGCCTAGCTACCATTACCTATTTGTGTTCTAATTCTGCTGATCTCACTCAGGTATGATTTTATTCTTTAAAAAATATAAAAACATTACTTCTGGAAAAGTTAATTCTTTGTTACTTAGAAGTTAAGAATCATTTATTTGTGAAAGTATTATAATGTAAAGTAAACTTTTGGAATTCAAATTTGTGAAGAATGATTGATTTTTCATTTTTTTGTATATTTTCAAATTTTGGCAGTATTAATTATAAGGAACCTGAAAAGGGGAATTGATGAATGATTAGAATGGAAATGCGAATCTCTCTATCTGTTGTAGTCTTAAAGGAAACCAACACATGTGCCAGAAAGTGATATAAAAAAAAGTAGAATAAGTTACATTTATTTCAAATCACTTTAGTATTCCACATAATCATTTAAAGGAATTCGTAGGGTTACACTTGCAAAGACAATTGATAACACAGTCTGAAAGTAAAAAACTGCATAGGATTTTCATACATTTTCTTATAGATTTCACCTTGTTAAAAATGATACCATAAAAATTCCATCTTGTCAATTTTTTTTTGTAACACTCAAGTTTTTGTTTGTAAAAAATTCCTAATTTACTTAAAATTTAGTATTATTTTTTAAAATTTAAATAATGGCCTTAAAACTAAGACTTCATGACTTTAAAACTAAGGTTGAGCACGTTTCGACATGTTATCTGGGGTACTAGGAATAAATATAAACAACCTGCTGTTGGATTAGATCATTTTTCAACAAGCTAAATAAGTTCACTATCTCACTGGCCATCTAATACCACATGCAGTTTATATCCAGCATTTGAACGCTACTGTGCTTGTGTTTTTATTTCTGAAATATGACTCACAGAGGTTGTGTAATTTCTCCCAACAGCTTCTGTTATGCTTGTGGTGAATACACAGTGAAAAGTCAACAAGGAAACATAAGTGAGTTTGGGAAGAAAGTTTATTTCGCTTATTTCAAAATTAAATCAAGACAAAGCATAGGCTCAACATGCGGTGTGCAGAAGATGTGAGAAAGATTTTAGTTTGTGTTAAAGGGTAAGAAAAACTCTATTCGTTTTGGCATTCCTATGGTATGGCGTGAAGAGAAAAATCATACAATAGACTACTTCTGTTCAGTAGATGTGAAAGGATTTAATACAGAAAATATCTTACCCTAATCTTGACTCAGCTATTCGTCCAGTGTCCCATGGCTCTGAAATATCAGTTCCACAGCCACCTTCTAATTTAGATGACGTCCTGAACGTGTCAGAGGACTCAGACACATTACCTTCTCAGGATGAATCTAGCTCATATTTTCCTGTTGACAAGGGACCTCAATTTTTTTTCTCAATGACCTAGTAAGAGAGTTAGGTCTTTCAAAAGATGTAGCTGAATTACTACAATTAAGGTTTTTAAAAGAAAAACTGCAATCATATGGGACCTCATTTTTGTGGTATGGGCATCGGGAGAGAGAATTCACTCAGTTTTTCTCCAAAGAGGGAAATCTGGTTTATTGTAATGATGTTCATGGGCTCATGAAGTGCTTTGAAATAGAATATGATTCATCAGAAAGGTGCAAATTCATTGATTCTTTGAAAACTAGCCTCAAAGCAGTCTTGCTGCATAATGGAAATGTATTTGCTTCTCTTCCTGTGGGACACTCGATTCATATGGGAGAAAACTGTAATAACTTAGCTACGATTCTTGAGAAAATCAAATATCAAGAGCATCAATGGATGGTTTGTGGGGATTTAAAAATACTAACCATGTTGTTGGGTCAGCAGGCAGGTTATAAAAAAAGATCCGTGCTTTCTTTGTTTTTGGGATAGTAGAGCGAGACAGCTGAACTGGACAAAACTGACTGGCCACCATGAGACAGTTAACGCCCAATGAGAAAAACGTCATCTTGGTTCCACCAGAAAAAAGTTTAATTACCACCTCTTCATATTAAATTGGGCCTTATAAAGCAGTTTGTCAAATCACTGGCAACAGATGGAAATTGTTTCAGATATCTGTTTTCAAAGTTCCCAAAATTGTCTGAAGTCAAGTTGAAAGAGGGAGTTTTCACTGGTCCTGACATAAAAGAAACTATTATCTGATCCCCTCTTTTTGGAAACAATGGGAGAAAAGATAAAAGAAGTGTTGTACTCTTTCAAGAAAGTAGTGCATAAGTTTTTGGGGAATACTAAGGACTCGGACTACATAACCATTGTTCAACGAATGCTGGCAGTGTATGAAGCTCAAGGATGCAAGTTGAGCTTAAAAGTTCATTTCTTACACTCCCATATTGACTACTTTCCTGAAACTTTGTAGGATACAGGGTGAAAGATATCACCAGGATGTCCGTCATATCAAGAGACATTACCAAGGAGGATACAGACTGAATAAGATTTGTATTCAGGTGAAGAAGACAAGTGCAATCTGCACCCCATGATGATGTGCTTAGGCAGCAAAGGAGGTTCAGGGATGAATTACAGTGGGATTGTAGTTTTCGGATGTGATTGTGCCAAGTTAGTGTGCTGTCGAATGTGAGACCTAGGAATTATGCAGAATTAACAAAAGAAGGATGTTGACCCCCCAAAAAAGATCTGGATCATCATGAAGATTGTATTGTTTGGTCTGTATTTGATTATGGCAGTATTGTGTATGCCTCTGCTTCACCATCAACACTCGTGCCCCTTAACAGTATCCATCATGCAGGAGTTTGCATTGCAATTGGTGTCTTCCGCACTAGTCGCATAGAATGCTTACTAGTGGATGTTGGCAAACCATCTCTTAACAGAAGACGTATTTTACTTGTCTTACGGAGTGAAACTGATGGGAGTGTGAGATCACCCTACTCGCCATCACATTGATGTCATCAAATTAAGTTCATCTTACACTGCAAGACCTTCGTTACCCTGCCCTGCGTGTGTCCGCTTTAAACATGTGCTGGAGGAAAACATCATACTACCTCCTCCAATGACTCACACTCCCTCACACCACCTTGGTCCTTCATGCAACCAACCATTGACTTTCAGCTGTCTCAACATTCAAAGCAGGACACAGTTCGGAGAACTGAAAACCTTCTATTTGGATTATATGTTCATATACACTGATGGTTCAGCAATGAATGATTCCATTGGTGCTGCTTTCCACTGCCATAGTGCCACCCATTCTTTTTGCCTCCATTCCTTTTGCAGCGTGTACACTGCGGGAAAATGTGCAATCCTTTGTTGAGTTCCTGGGCATGTGGGTATTATGGGTAACGAAGAAGCTGATGAGGCAGCAAAGTGGGGAACACATAGGGTAGTCAACTTTCCTACGTTAGATTCAAAGGTTGCCATAAGATCGTCTCTTCTTAAGACATGGCCATCTGAATGGCAAAATTGCACCTTCAAGCTGAGGAAGGTAAAAGACTCTGTTAAGACCTAGTCGTCTTCATCCTGTGCGAACAGACGTGAAGTAGTGATCCTTATTGGCCACTGCTATCTTACCCATAGTCATCTCTTACACAGTGAACCTTCCCCCATCTGTGAGACGCAATACAACACTTACCGTGGAACACTTTCTTTTGGAGTGTCTCAAATATAGTACCAGTCAACAGAGACACAATCTACCCAACAGTTTGGATGTTATGCTTGGACAAAATGAACTAATTTTGATTCACCTTTTTAAATTCCTCCAGGAATGTGGCCTTGGGCACCTTATTTGATCTTTATTGTATGTCATTACTCAAATCCATAAACAAAACAGGGCTCCTCCCACAAGTTCTCAGGAGGGTTTGGATTTAAATCTTTTTCTTTATCTTTTCTTTAAATTTACATTTTCTCTCTCTAAATTTACTTATTTCTTTATTTCGGTTTTTATAAAGTTTTAGGAAACTTGTCTCTCTTTTCCCGCCTTTTTATGTTTTGGTATATTGTAATCCAGGACGGTTTTTAATGGGTATGGTTGAGTCATTTGGCGAGTCCCACATGCAGGGAGAGTCATGTTGATTCCCCTTAGTGCGCAACAGCATTTTCCGTCCCTGTATTAAAATGTTAGGGCTCTAATGACCTCGATGTCTGCAAGCCATAAAACCCCAATAAAAAAAAACAAGGAATGTGGGATGTCAGTATGTTGGGTGACTACTGTTGGATGCTCAATCGAGAAACTGGAGAAGGAAATCGAGAAAAGAGTTCGGAGAAGCATTAAAGAGAAGAGGAAAAAGTTTCACAAGAAAAAAGGAAAAAAAAAAAATTGTGAAGCTAGATTTTTTTTTGCATACCTGTGTAATTTGTTACGAGTTGATATTTGTTAGCACATTTTTTTCTATGTGCTTGGGTTGCACAGCCAACCCGAACTTGAAAGTTCACTTGGGTTGCACCGCCAACCCAAACAGATTCCTTGAAAGTCTTGTGCCTATTCATCTCGTATCGTTGATGCATTTAGTGTTTATTTGTGTGCACTACGGTCCATTGACTCTCTGCAATTCCCATGAATGATAGTTAATAATCTATAATTAATTTTATATTTAAAATTTGACCTTTAAAATGTAAGTTTGTTATGTAAGTAACATTGTTTATGTTGAAGTTTGTAAATAAATGTTCCATCTGGACTGAGTATGATAATTGATTATGTAATATGTTATAATTGTCTTATTTATAAACTGGTTGGCAGTATCCTTATTTATGACAGCATGTTTGTATTAAGGATGCACAAACACTATTACAGTTTGTATTATCACATAACGTTTCGGGGATGTATGTTCCCCATCTTCAGATGCATTCCTCTTCTTCTTAATAAAATTGTAAAAAGTCCGTCTTGTGAATCACATTGCATACCTTATATTTGCTGAAACGTTCATAAGATGCATGTGTGTTATTCTTGAAATTCTTGCTAAATTTCAGTATGTCACACATTACTGATAAGCCTCAGTTTGTTTGGTCAGAGCTAGAAGACAACACCCAATTACGCGCAACAGGCTACGACTGAAGGACCCACAACTAGATGATACATGAAGCAAGAATTACATGAGATATTTTTAATAAGTTTAATGCATCTTATAAACATCTTTTAACAAATAATACACATGCATCTTATGAACGTTTCAGCAAATATAAGGTATGCAATGTGATTCACAAGAAGGACGTTTTACAATTTTATTAACAAGAAGAATGCATCTGAAGATGGGGAACATACATCCCCGAAACGTTATGTGATAATATGAACTGTAAAAGTGTTTGTGCGTCCTTAATACAAACATGTTGTCATAAATAAGGGCATTGCCAACCAGTTTATCAATGTAAAAGACAACATTACTGCTATCTATTTGTCTTATTTGTGTACAGGATTGGATAACTGCTTTGAAGCCATTATGTGTAACTCAACAGACAAGATCGCCTAAGGTTCAACGTCTTCGGGAATTGAGGTGTTTGCATTTACATGTTCTTGATGCCCATAGGTATGTGGAAGATCTCTTGCTAAGAGTAGATTTTTTATGTTTTTCTTGTGTCCATGGCTTATATTTAATTGCAAGTCTTATATTTAATACGATTTTTGTGTGCTCATGTGGGGGTGTGCAAGTTAGAATTTTGTACAAGCTAGGGCAGGCATACTCAACCTGGTGCATGTGAGCATCTCTGAGTTATTTTCCTAAAATCCTAAAATTCAAATGTCAGAATAATATTGTTCCTGTCCATCTTTTATAAATTTTAGCACTTTGCTGCTTATTAAAATATTGTAGTCCCAAAATAGAATTTTTTTTTGCTTGATTCAGAGTAGTCGAGTACTTAACTAGAGGGCAAACTTTGTTTATGCTTGGTCTGGATAACAACTGTTTCCCTGTTCGGGGATCTTTAACAAGCAAGAATTCAACACAAGCGAAGCATCTACTGTTGCATAGTACTCGGAACAGGAAATATTATCTTTTTCTTTTCTCTCATTATTGTTTTAGCTGTCGTGTTCAGTTTAATCATGTTGTTTGAAGCATGCAGTTAAGTTTTGCAGTTATTATCTTAAGTTTTATACAAGTGAATAGTTTAATTATGTTAATTCAAGTCAAAGTGCAAAATGTGAATATTTGTAAGTAGTATATAATTGATAACAGTTAACAATTTATTCTGCGCAAAGGAAGTTGTGGAGATAAGAAAACAGTAGTATGTCTTCTTTGATGAAGGAAAGTACCTGCGTGCTTGTGTGTGTGCGTGTGACCAAGAAGAAAGGCTCAATACTGTTTCAAAATCTTTGGGAAATTTCTTGGAAAAAGCAACATAATTGGGATTTTTTTGACACATTTTATTAAAGAGAATTTATTGTGATTAAAAATGATGACTATTCAGGAGTGATGCTTCTGTTGTGTCATGCTTCTTTATGGGGCTTCAGAAGAGCAAATTGTGAAGGACAATATTATACACATCATAGTGCATTTGGAGTATCCTACAGCATTATTTGCAAGAAACTTAGAATGGACAATTTGAAATCACATAACTGAGCGTTAACAAAAATGTATCTTGCATTCAACTGAAGTTTCTGTAACTGGCTCAAAAATGTATTAAGCACAACATACTATTTTCTAGTTGGAAGATTGTGAAGGAGTGTATAGTTTTGACAGTGACGACTGGTGGAAAGTACATGGTGTGTGTGTGTGAATTTTAATTAATTACTACTTGCATCTGAGTAAGAGAGTGATTATTGCTTCAGAAGTTACATTTTCCATCACATTATAGAGAAATCCATGGAGGATAAATTACTTATCGATCATTTTCTTTTTTCTATGATAAAAATAAAGATTTGAATAGTAATGCGGGTTAAACAAGTTGCAGTTTTTCAAACATCTCATTATTCACATGAGTGGTCAGTGATCAACTAGACCATTGTTATGTTGAATAAAGATTATTTTAAGTTTGAATGTTTCAAGAAAAACTTCTTGAATACCTATTTTAATATTATGTTTATTGATAACTTTGTACAATAAATCAGTTCCGAAATTCGTATGTCTAGTCTATGAATAGGTATGCATGTCAAACATACAGTAAGATTAAAAAACATGGAGACACTTGACGACACTCTTTATTACGATAATGATCTTGTCTGCGACCAACCAGAAAGTGATGGGCCTATGCTTTCTGAGAGCAATATGCACGAGAAGTTGCGATTTGTATAGACACTTTAGCAAATTCTCTAGGAATGATTGCTGCAAACTTTATAGCCCGTGGAAACAAAGTGTTAGATTTCATCTGCACTGTAATGTAGTACGGCTTCGCTATACGCTCCCTGGTGACTAACAGTAACTTGGCTTAGTATGGTATTCCGACTCTGCATACTTGAAAACGCATTATTAGAAGCTACTATATCAATATTTACTACCGTGCTTTTCCATTCGTGGCTCTCGCTCAGCTGAAACTATCTTCCGTTCTAGAAGAATTTTTGCAGGTCAGAAAGTGTCAGACAGTAGAGTCCAATTCAAGGAGAGAACTGTGTCCGTAACTTTAGAGCACGTCATTTCTCATAACAGCTGTATTCACTATACTTGAAGTCGTGTAACTTTTTGTGTAATTTATGCATTAAGGCTACTTTAACGTAGTGCTACTTTGACTCCAGTGTTAAGTAAAAAAAACTGTAATTTCAATGTTAACATGTATGTTGCCTCAGATGAAAATACTTTCCTCATCAAGAAGTGATTGCTTAACGGAAACTGATCTATTTCGAAAAGTGAATGGGATGCTTCTTTACCCTTCGGGTGACGCATGTTAATTTGTTTTGAAAGTGAAAGTATTTCTTCGCTCGCCTGAGCGTCGGTAAATCTATGTTTGTAAACAAGGAGATGCGTTGCTGGCCTGAGTGTCTATGAACAAAGGGCGCATGGGCAGATCACATGACTGTTTGTCACTATGTAAGAGGATGCTTCATGATGCCTCGAGGTCTCACATGGTGGAGTGGTGAGTCCAGGCGTATGCCAAAAATTCCGATCCAGGGTGATCGCAGAGAAACCTGAGGGTTTCTGAGAAACCATATTGTTGGTTTTGTAGAGTCGCTGAGGTGACTTGAGCTAACTGCTTTATTGAAAGCATTAGTATTTTGTATGATATTTGAAGTTTAATTCATAATCAAAGTGATATTAGTATATTATTGGATATTTGTTTCCATTTCGTCTTCACTTGATTTTTGTTTGAATTTCAATTGAACTTTGTTCTACAGAAAAAGCAACCTTTTTATTCAATTAAATTTTATTATTATTATTTAATTGCATGTTTGGTTTTCCCCGTGTACACGGGGTGGTGGCAGCGATACCTTTACCTGCAACTTAGCAAATGTAAGTCGGTGCGTTGCGTTTTGGTGGTTACAATTGGTTACAGCTACCTAACACAAATTGCCAACATCTACAAATTTAAGTAATATCCAAATAAATATTAATGGTAGTCACTAAAGTGACTATTTGCTGTAAAGAAATGAAAGTTAATATCAGAAAAAGCTAAGACACAAGGTAATATTTGTTCCACACATTCAATACTGAAAGAACAGAATAGCGCCACAAGAGCAAGTGAATTGAATTAATGGCCGAAGTTGGCGATGGATTTAAGTTTTGAGAAATTCTAATGTCCTGCCAACATAAAGTGAGGTACAAATACCATTACTCTTTTGGACGATGGCCAAGTAAAAGCGCTGGCTACATTGAGCACAAGCACTGTACCAACATCAAGCCAGTAATCCTGACATCACATGAATAGTAAAAGTGTCACAGTGTCGGACGACAGAACGGTTGACACATTTAAAGTGCGTTCTGGAGAGGGCACACGGATAACAGATTGGCATATGTTTAAATGCATAGTACAACGCATGCGCAGACTGAACCATGGATATGCCTTTCTCTGGATATCTCCTCAGTGTAGACTTCGATAATGTTCTGAGCACAAGCTCACAAAAAAAAAAAAAAAAAANATTATTAGTATTTAAAATTTTGTTTGTATTATAATAGTCGCTTCTCCAACAAAAATTTAACTTGTCCATTATACCAAACAGAATAGTATGAACATTTTAAAAAGTCATGTTTGATAAAACAAGTTCAAGATCAAATTTATTGGCAATTTTTTTTTTGCATTTTGTAAATCTCCATATGGAGGTACAATAGTAAAAACCTGAAAGAGAGGAGACCCTCTGTGCTCAGGAGCCAGTATAATAAACACATACAAAACTTACTAACTAAAAGCTTATAATTATACATTTTTTATATCTTTGTTTTGCATAAATGTCAACATAATAGATTATATTTTATAATTAGGTATGTAATACAAGCTAATGTTCATGTAATTTAATGAACTCAGAAATCTTTTTTATTTTAATTTTATTAGACAAATTTAGGCACTTCAAATCATTTGATAAAAGATTATAAAATTTTATAGCTGTGTATTTACATATTTTCTTGGTTAATTCCTTTTTTTATTTTGGCAATACAATACTTTTGATTCTAGTAATACTTGTTGATGCAACAAATATATGGGATAAAAAGTCGTACTGGTAAGTTGTAGATTTAATTGTATACAATTGGGAGATGGTAAGCAAAGAATCTAATTTTAGTAGTTTTTTGAATCTCAGCTGCAACTTTTCAAGAATAGTTAGTTCTCTCTTATATGCTCCACCCCATGGTAATAATCCATTTTTAATTTTTAATTATTTTACATTTATACATGCAAGATACTTTCAATTAAATTGACTAGTAAAACTAACATAGTTGTACAATTACAAAAATAACACAACATAAGAAATAGATTACACACAACAACAACAACAACAACAAAAAAGTTATTATATAACGTAAATATTCGCCTATTAATTTTCTCTCCAACTCTTCCGTATTTTCAAAATCCGGAATCAATGCCTTAGCAATCTCCAACCATGATAAATATATTTTTGATTTATTCTTGTAGCTTGAAATATTCAACAAAGTGGACGGTTTTGAATTTCGTTGATCAACATTTCGCTTTCAATGTGAAATTTTCATACTATTTTCACTGAAATATTTCAACTTGTGCAGCTCTCCAAGTGAAAAAAACTAACCACTCTATGTACTGTTAACTGTGTCGCTATTGACTTTGGTTTTTCCCTTGTGACCTGGAGTGCAATACCTTTTTCCTACAGCACCCCTCCACTATTGGGTATTTTACTGTAATCCAGCTGGGAAGACGGCTAAAGGGTTGCCTAGTGAGCCAATATTCTGTGCAATTTTAATTGCGAATCAACAATCGATTTTAAAATATTGTAACGTACTTAAATGTCAATATATGCAAGAATTCCAAAATAAATCAATTGTTTAAAAGTGTTGATTTAGATTTTAATTATAAACATGTTTCAATTTTAAATTATGTTGTAGAAATTTTTTTATGAAATATTCCTCGAACATAATAATAGAATGAATTCTGAAGTAAATAAGCAATACTCCGAAGACCTGTTTATCTCAACTGTTGTGTTAAAATTGCTAAGGGCGCCTCGCTCGCAACTCGGACGGTGCTCTTTAAAATTCTATAATATTTTTACTATTGTATATTATGAGCTACAACTTTATGAAAAACTTCCTTAAACTTTATTGTAATATGATGTAGGTAAAATTTCCAAACTCGAAACATTCCTCACTCATCTTTTTCAATTCAATTCACCAACTCGTAAAATCATGCACGAAATGTTTAACAAATTACCACTCAGTTGGAAAATTAAGTTACGACTTTCTAACTCATGTCGCTCTCACAAACAATAGTTGAAAACTATACTGTTAAAATACGGAAGGGAAATATTCATAAATGACTGAAAAATCGCGAGTTGAACAGAAAAAATATTAAAAATGTTTGCACATGTTCGTCTTCAAGGCCATTTTTTACCACGTTCCCCCAGTTTTATACAGAAAAATAATTTCAGAACCCTTGAAATCATAAAATTCGTGACTATTTCGCCAGTTATTGCGACCATGATTTTTATTTTTAATTTCTGCCCATGTAACTGGTGTGCGTTTCTAGAAGAATGTCGCAGGTCAGAAAGTACCAAGAGCCACTCGGTGCGCACAAGCACACGTGCTTGGATCCTCTGCACTAGCGTTACCTAGTGACCGGTGCTAGTACTCTGAGCTGACTCTGAGAATTGGAGTGGCGCACTGATGCGATCGCAATGTACTCGTATTACACTACTGTGCTCACTGTATAGCCCAGGAAAAATAGAAGAAAAAAACGAAGTTCGACAAAAATTTACATAGAAATGAAATTTAGTACACATCGTAAGGTCATCATTTCAAATGAAATATCAAAGGTCCTCATCGATCCGAGTTGTACTAAGAGTTTTAATCGAGGTCAAAGGTCACGAAAAACGGTTTTTCAAGAATATCTCTTCATCGGTGCGTTTTATCGTAAAAGCAATTATGAATTGTATAGATTATAAAATTGCGTACAAAAAAGGTTCGAATATTTTTTCCTTCGAAGCATCATTTGCGAGCTAACGCGGTTTACAAAAACGATGAATCCTGCGTTGCGCACAAGTGCTAGTGCACGCATATGGACTTTCGCTCGGCAAACCATACCTTACTTATAGTTCTTATATTGTAAATATCAAGACACTTTATTTTGCATTTAATTATTAATTTTTAGAATTTGCATAAGAATGTTTATAGATAATTATCTTTTAATAAAAATAATGAATATAGTTGATAATTGTGATTATAATACATTTCCAAACAAACGATTTCAAAACAATAAGCTTAAAAAGGAACAAAAACTTATACAAAATAATAATAATGCTTTTTTATAAATATCTACAAATCAGAACTTTTTAATTTATGCGATTATAATACATTTCCAATTCATTAACTGCAAAGAAGGTAAAAAAATAAAAATTGTAAAGGATATCTGTTCCAGCTTGTATGACTATCCGCTTTTCACCCTTGGAAAACGTTTCTCAATATTTCGAGAAGTACGTTTCTGTCTCTTCTCCTGAAGAACGAGCTATTTACACCAATGATGACTATCCCTCCACAAAGGCATATTAATGCCTTTGAACAGTAGTATATTCTTCACTTCGTTGTTGTGGACAAGTGAGGCCCTGGTGTACTAGGGTCATGAATAATTTATAATTCAATTTAGGTAGGTAGTTTTGAGCGATTCATTGCAGTGAAAGGAAGTGTGTTTACGGAGCAGACGTTTATTGAAATTATTCTTTGTTCTAAGATTGTGCCGTCAATGTTGTTTTTTTATAATGTCACAAGATTTTTTTTTTTGGGGGGGGGGGGGCTTTACGGCTCATGTCGACATCAAAGGTCATTGGAACCCAAAAAACTTGTACAGGTAGGGAAAATGCAGTTGTGCACTACGGAGAGCCAACATGACTCTCCCCGCGTGTGGGAATCGCCGAATGACTCAACCATACCCACTAAAAACCCTCCTGGTTTACAACACACCAAAACATATCTCACAACATACATCAAATCATCAAGTGGAGGTGGTGGTGGTGGTGGTGGTGGTTGGGGGGGAATGAGGGGGGACAAAAAATGAGAGGGATGAGGAAAATGAAAGATACCCTAGCCTTAATAGTGTCGGGATCGAAAAGAACAAGAGGTGACCAAGGAAGGTCAGGAAAGAGAAAGGAAGGAGCCTCACACAAGTAAGTGGAAGCAATGTCAGACTCAGCTCGGGGCCCCGTGTTTGCCAAACACATACTTATTAGATGTAAGTCCCCTGGGGGTAAAAGAACAAGAGGTGACCAAGGGAGGCCAGAAAAGAGAAAGGAAGGAGCCTCGCACAAGTAAGTGGAAGCAATGTCAGACTCAGCTCGGGGCCCTGTGTTCGCCAAACACATACTTACTAGATGTAAGTCCCCTGGGGGGTTGCTTCATTTGTCTATTACCTTTGTCAGTAGGTGAAATTGTTGAATTTGAACGAGGAATGAAAACTGATAATTTCCAGCAATAAAAGAAGTGATGGACATACTCAATATTTGGACAATAAACAATCTGTGATTATTCATATTTAATGTCGCACATGGTTCACTCGTAAGAGAAGTATTGCTGCAGATGTAAGACAATTAGATACAGAAGAAGCCGGTATGTCTACTAACAACCCACCTGATGAATGAAGAGATGTCAGATCGTTGTTGTTTCCCAGTGAATTATAAAGATCTGTGCGATTTTGCTCACGTGAATTTTGTCATATGACTGCAATTTTATTCTTTCTCACTTGGTAATTGTGGTGCTTTAGCAACATTATCAAAGCATGATAAATTAAAAGTCGTTTCTATGTTGCTCATTTTTTTATTATTGGTGTTAGAAAGCTTTTTCGGCTGCATAGCAACCATCGTCAGTAACATACACTGGAAAATATAAATGTACATAAGATGACAATAATAAAATAATAAAATAAAAATAAAATAAAATAAAAAATATAAAATATAAAAAATATAAAAATAGATACATAATATGAAATTACATAATATTTGGGTGAAACAGTATCGAAAGAAATGTATTTTGGTTGTTGTTGAAATAAAGAAAGGAAAGAACAATGAAAAATGAATAAAAGAAAAGAAAGAAAACAATTACAGAGTGAGCAAGCCGACAAAATTACGTACCTGAGTGTTGAGGAATA
>NNCF01126499.1:188341-230748 GCA_002313205.1 Laupala kohalensis
TACCTTAATACGTATATGATGAACTCCCTCATGCATTAACACATAAGAGATGCATGATGCCACGCCAAAGCAGTAAACGCCATGTTTATGCCGTCGTCAAGATGACGTATCAGAGACTCAAGATCCAAGACCAGAATAATACACACCGTCCGCAAGAGAGTCTCTACATACGACGCAAGAGAGTCTCTACATTGTAAACATTAGAAGACTCCATGAGACACTCGGGCCACATGGACCAGCAAGCGTATGTCGCCTATTTGTTAGGAAACTTCGAGAACATGGGTCAGTTCATTAAGAAGCTTCGAGAAAAGGTTCAATAGACGAACCTCGACCCAGTGTTACGTCGCTAACGTCAGCTGTCAAAGTTTAGTTTATAGCAACAGCTACGACGGTGAAATCAGTACGACGGATTCTCTTGCTGAGTGAACATCGACTCCGATAATAACCTCAACCAAGAAATCCAGCTCTGCGAAATCGTCCGATCTGCGACCGAAGGCCACGAGACGCCCTCTTACGACCTGCGGCGGAACTAATTCCACCTTCAGAGGACACCAGGCGCCCTCTTACGACACCACGCAGAGGCTTATACAGCAGCACCATCACGTGTCAAGATACCGTACTCCAACGCTATCATCTAGCTACGTCAGGATTTATCACCAGAGGTGCCATCTCGCGACGAGGAGTAATTTATTAACCTCGACAACAAACTTATTCAAAGTCGTGAGTCGAACGAAAAAAAAGGCACAATCCATAGAACTTTCGTTGTCTCTTGTTGTCACCCTGGTGTTATTTATTGTTTGCTTTCGATTCAATTATTTGTTTGCATTGATCCTGCATAATAAATCTGGTCCTGTACAACCTTTGAGTATTTATTTTGAAAAGGAGGAATCTTATTGGGAAGCAATCTCCGTATCGAGAGTTGCGAAGCAATAGCAATCTTCCCCGACAAGTTCAACAAAGAGCTCACACTCGATACGGCTGCACTGTCTGATCACTGCGGTAACACTATTGGTGATATCTTCCAATGGAATGTGGCTGATCTGCACGTTAGCGACCATCATCGTATCCTGTTGTCCCTGCAGGAACGTGCGACTGTTCCCGAATGCAAGTCTCAGAAATGGATTCTCAGAAAGGCTAACTAGACACTACCATTCTCTGGCTGTCTTCGGAGAAATGGGAAGAGTCCAAGAGAGAGGCGACCATCTGACCCAGGTGATTCATCACGCTGCTAAAGACTCCATTCCGAAAACATGTTTCCGCGAAGACCTCATGTTCCCTGGTGGAACGACGCATGACATTCCGCCAATAGGGCGAGGTAAAGGGCATTCCGCAAATTTAAGGGTAGTCCATCTCCGGAAAACTTTGCGCCATATCGGATTGCTAGAGCAAAACTGCGCAGAAACATCAAAGAATCAAGATCAATCTTCTGGAAAGAGTTTCTATAAACCATTACGAGAACATCATACTCTAAAATATGGAAGTCAATGCAAAGGATATCTCGAAGATATTCTCTAGTCCCAATTATCAAGGCAGGTTCTCACCAACACCAGAAATGGCTAAACAGTCATGACTAAATACTTTGTTGATCTAACATCTACAGCAAACTGCGATCCTGATTTCGCGACGAAAAGGGAAATTGCAGAGAGTACCTGCTTTGACTTTCCACCAACTGGGACCCTACAACTCTTCATTTTCAATGTGGGAACTTGAGTCAGCTTCAGCGACAGTCCACGACACTGCTCCTGGCCCTGATTTCATTTACTATGAGATGCTCAGACAACTCAGTCTAGAATCTAAAGAATACTTTTTGGATATCTTTAATCTTTTATGGTCTGAGAGAGTATTCTTTTATTCCTGAAAAGACACAACGCTTATCCCTCTACTAAAACCAGAAAAGTGCAAAATCGCTATTAGTAGTTATCGAAGCACCACCTTGACGAGATGCGTCGGTAAAACTGGAGAGAATTATCAACCGACGTCTCGTCTGGTATCTGCTGAGTCGATCTCAGTGTGGTTTCCGGAAGTTCCATTTTACCCTGGACAACTTCTACAGGAAACAGCAATTCAAGATGACGTGGAAATATCTTTGACATCGAGAAGGCTTACGATATTACTTAGCGTGGTGGCATTTTAAAACAACTATAAGTCTGGGGTTTTAGAGGACATCTTCCTTTGATGTTGCAGTCCTTTTAGGATCTGCGTTCCTTCCGATACTGAATTGGATGATACATTTCGGATCTCCTTCAAGAGAACGGTGTTCCTCGGGACTCAGTATTGAGTGTGACCTAATTTGCTGCGGCCATGTATAGCATAACATCTGCTGTAAAGGAATGTTCATAACTCTTTTTGTCGACGACTTTGCCATCTTTTGTTCACCACAGTGTCACAGCTGCGGAGCGACAAATCCAACTCGTCCTCAATATATTATAACACTTGTCAAAGACTAGTAGCTTTCGTTTCTCTGCTGAAAAAGCACCCTGTGTTCTTTTCAGTAGACCAAGCCTTTTACGTTCTCAAATCCTATACTTCTGTATAATTCTTAGGTCTAATCTTTGATCAGAGACTTCATTGGATTGAACATCTTACAGACCTAATAGCGAGAACATTAAAGTCTCTGAATCTATTGAGCACCTAAGTGGCAGGGAATGGGTCGCTGATCGGTCCTCTTTGATCCAGTTTTATCGAGCATTCATAAGATCTCTGCTCGAATTTTGTATATAGCTCTGCTCGTGCAAGCTATTTATAGAAGTTAGAATGTGTCCACGATGCAGGAATCCGACTAGTTACGGGAACCTACCATACTAGACGTATTCTGAGTTTGTATGCCGAGAGCGGCGAACCATGTCTTTACCTCTTGCGGCAACTACTCATGCTACGACACTTTTGCCATATGCTCACTTTACCCGACAATCTGGTACACAACGCAGTATTTCATCCTTCGTCTTCTTCAATCCGTTTCTACATCAACAAACTGGGAGAATCCAAACCATTTGGATATCGCTCCAAACAAATTTTGGAAAGCATATTTATACGCACATGAAGAACACTCCAGCTGCGATGTTGAGGGTGTACTTTCACCTAATCCTTGAAAAACACCGGACCTATATTCCTGTGTTTACAGACGAATCGAAGCAGGCCGATGGAATCGACTGCTCCGTGGTGTTCCCCCGTAAGACCTGTGGCTACCGTCTAGGCGACTTGTGCAGTGTTTACACCGCTGAGTGCTACGCCATATTGAGACCACTGCAATCAACAATGTGCTCCCGCGGATCGATGTTCATGATTTTCTCTGATTCTCTAAGTGCTCTTCAAGCAATCCAGACTATGTATCCAACTGATAAGCTGATCCACAGCATCCAGGATGTGTTTTTTTCGCTCCAAAGTGATGGAAAGAACATAATGTTTCGCTGGATTCCCGGACGCGTGGGAATCAGGAAATGAGAAAAACGTTTCGCAAAGGCGGCATGTCTCAAGAATTGCGTGGATTTCTTCACGATTCCAAAACGAGATCTCCTAAATTGCATCAAGACAAGGATTCTGAGTGAATGGAACAATGAGTGGTTGACTGTTGAAGGGAATAAGCTCCAACTTATCAAATCCTCTGTTAAGTCATGGAGCAGTTCCTGTAGGCCAGCCCGGTGTGACGAGGTCCTGCTGACCCGCCTGCGCATAGGATATTGTCCTCTCGCTCATCGGTATCTCTTGCTACTTGATGATGAACCCGTTTGTGAGGAGTGTAGCTCTTCTCTGATAGAGCGTCACCTACTAACTGATTGCAGAAAATACTCCAGAATACGGAGACAATTTTGTCTGGCTGCAGATGTACCAACAATTCTTGGAAATGAAACATATGATGTTAATAAACTTGAATGTTATGAGTAGATCGGGGCTCCTCCCACAAGTTCTCGGGAGGGTTTAAAATTTGCATTCTTCTTTTCTCTTGCCTGTCTTCTTTCCTTTCCAGAATTTGAAAATTATCATTTTAAGAGTTTTTCCTCTTTTTTATGATATAACCTGTTCGGCAAATGTTACCTTTGTTGAATTCAGGAGGGTATTTCAGTAGGTATGGTCGAGATATTTGGCGAGTCCCAGACACGGGGTAGAGTCACTAAGTCTCTTCTCTATGGTGCACAACTGCATTTTTCCCCACCTACAAGGTCCTTAATTACGTTGACGATCATTAAAGCCCTACAAAAAATTCCATTCGAATCCCAAGCAATAACATCTACTAAGCGACTTTGAGGCAATCCATGCTAGTATGAAAAAAGGGGTGTGAAGTGAAAGGCCTCCATCCTCATAACGTTGCCTCCTTCACCCCAGGTAGAGCCTACTTCATCTTAAAGTCCAGGTACCGTGAAATTTAGAAATGTGATATGGAAACGCATCCGTGCATAGAACTGAAGTAGCAATTTGTTTCACTGGCTCGTGTTTTTCACCTCGTAAGTTACAGTTAGAATCTTCTTTGCATATTTTTAATTTTTTCTTTTTCTTTGAAGAGTTAATTGGGGAAAAAAGAGTGGCAATGAAACTCACAAATGTAGTTTTCAACTAGATTCAAACAAACATTTCTCTATTACTAATATTCAACTAAGAAAATTTGTTGCGTTATAATGTTTTAGTGTTATGATGCTACTTAAACAGCAGTGGAAAATTTTCATTTATTTCGCTGCCCCAACTATGGCTTCGACTGCAGTCTGAAATATCTTTGCGGGCAGCGGATTTTTTTTGTTTTTGACAGAATAATTTTTTTTTTTTTACGATGCGGAAGACGTTCGCGTGGTCACGCAAACTACGAAAAGCTACGAGTTATGGCCCAAGTGAGTGTTTTGTGGGTCCAGTCTGAATGAATGGTGCAGGTCGTGGCTGCACTCAGCACTTCGTCACGTCCGGACAGCCCCTCATTAGTGACGGTATGCTTTATTTATTACGCAATCCAAAACTCTAGTAATTCATTCTATATGGATACACCATCCTGCATAATTTTCAAAATCATCCACTGATTGGCAATGGTTTTGCATTGTTTTGGATGCGAGTTCAAAAATGAGCCGTATGAGTTGTCGTTCGTAAAATAGTCAATCACCCAAGGGATAAGGATTTCTTCAAAAAACAAACGCCGTTTATATTATCTTTCAAAACTATAACCAACCAACCGAATTCCATAATTATTTTCGTAAATATAAGACATTTCTTCGAAAAGTAGTCTATGCCGCTAAAGTAATGGAAAACGACAGGCATATACTAAAATCGAACAACCGGATGAAAGCCATGTGGAATATTGTTAAAAATTACACGTCAACTTCTGAAAACCGCGAAGAATATGTTTCTTTACTAAACGATGGNACGTCAACTTCTGAAAATCGCGAAGAATATGTTTCTTTACTAAACGACGACAAAATCGTATCAAATCCTCAGGACATCGCAAGTTTGTTTAATTCTTACTTCTCAGAAGTTGGTAAAATAACGAACTCAATATATCCAAATCAATGTCCTCCAATTATATCCATCCACGTACCCTATTCTATGTTCACTTCTGAAACTAACGCCAGTGAAGACATGGGAATCATCAGCTCCTTAAAAAACAGATTTTCAACAGACATAGATGATATACCTGAGTTTATTGTTAAATTTTCGCCCCACGCTATATTAAATCCACTCATAAATATTTTTTATAGTTCTTTATCGGAACGGATGTTTCCCAACATATTTTAGAGAGCTAAAGTGAAACCTTTACACAAGAAAGGAAACAAACTTAATATTGGAAATTACCGACCAATATCTCTACTACCCACTTTCTCAAAATTCCTAGAAAAATCATTCTATAAGTGTCTTCAAGATTTTTTATCAAAAAATAATATTCTCTGTGACGATCAACATGGTTTTAGGAAATCCTTTTCCACTACAAGCGCCATATTTTCTTTCTTAAAAGATGTTACCACATCTCTTGACCGTGGAGAAAATTCTAAGGCTGTTTTTGGATAAGTCAAGACTTATCCAAAGCATTCGATGTCATCGATCACGGAATTCTCTTTTTCAAATTGCATTCTTTAGGCATTCGTGAACTTCCACATCAATGGCAAACTTCTTATTTAAAAGATAGATATCAACAGGTAGAAATATCCTGTAGTAAAAATAAAATACTTCAGCATTGTCTTTCAGAAACAAAGCCACTTACTTGCGGAGTACCCCAAGGTTCAATTCTCGGCCCTATACTCTTTTTATTGTATGTGAACGACATGTCATCATCCACATCAGATTGCAAAATGGTTCTTTTTGCTGATGACACTAATTTACTATGTAAACACGCCAATGCTCAAAAAGTTTTGTCTAACCTTTCGACTTGGTTCCATGCAAATCGTCTCATTGTAAACACTGACAAAACAGTGTCTATGTCATTTCACAATAGTATCACAAAATCTTTACCCCAGGTTTCTCTTTCTTTAAACGGAACACAATTAAAAACTGTTACAAATACAAAATTCTTAGGTCTCCATATTCAAGACAACCTCAAATGGAATTGTCACATTGACAATCTTAATTCCCAATTAAGCAAATTGTGTTACGCATTCCGAATCTTAGTTAACGCAGTTAGTCCACGTATTTCCCGTTGCGTATATTTTGCAAACGTTTACTCCCATTTACGTTACGGCATTACCTTCTGGGGTAATTCCGGTCAGAGTATTCAAACTTTCAGAATTCAGAAGAGGATAGTTCGGATAATTTGTAAATCTCACCCCCGAAACTCTTGTAAACCTTTATTCAAGGAATTAAATATCTTAACACTTCCCTGCATTTATATTTATGAAACAGTCGTGTTTGTTAAGACCGAATTACTGAAGTGCCACCCTTGCTTTATACGAAACAGTCTCGTTCACGAACACTATACACGCAATAGTAGTAATATTCATCGCCCTAGAGTGTCAACCACTCTTTGCCAAAAAGGACCATATCATTCGGGAATCGTTCTATATAATTCCCTGCCCAAGAATATAAAAGATATTATGAAATTGAATATCTTCAAATCCGCGGTTAAAAACTACCTCCTGCACCAGTGCTTCTACACTGTAAAAGAATTTATTGATTTTAATAAAAGTTAAATTCGTCTTGTACTTTATCATGCCATTGCTGTAGTACTTTTTAAATAACTTATAACAATTTCAAAATCTAATTTCTTGCATGATTGTGTTGTCTTATGGCTCATATTAATTTAGTTTTATGTGTACTCAACTTTGGCATGTTTGTGTACATAAATTCTGTAGCCCCATCCTGGCCCGGGTTTTTTCTCCGTTTTTCCTTCGGGTAGAGGCAGATTTATTATACAGGTTCTCTAGGCTTTGTCTAGGGGCATGTTTATTGTAACAATAAATCGTGAATTTAGTGGGTTTCTTTAACTCTTACCATTTTTAAACACTATACTCAGAATAATCGATAATAACTTGTACATGTAATTTTTTGCATAAAATTACAAACATATTGACATTCTATTAGTATTATAACTCGCAGATAACGTTTTGTTTTATCTAGGAACTTGTGCTGAATTTTTTTGAGTTCGCCTCTGCCTTAGGGCCCTTGATCGGAATTGATGGGATGGTCCCTTGCTTGCTCCTGGAGAGTAAATTAGTTTATTGTCCTCCATGTGGTCATACGCAGTTTGTACTGTTTTTTGACAATAAATTTATTATTTTTTATAATCAAACCTTTTTGTAATGTTCTAAATAATCATAAAAAGAAAAGAAACTGTGAAGGGCACGAGCATTTGCTGTACATTTGATTCATACTTGAGTCAGTCTCTAAAATTGGGGCACGCCATAGATTGCACTCAGTGCTCGTTCCATATTACCACCAACAATAGTATGCCCAAGTTCCCCTTTTAATAACCATCTTCCAATCTATAGTTAGGACCTGCTCATAGCGAATGCGAAATGTTTTGATATCCACTTAAGTACATCTTAAACCATTTTTTTGGTTCTGTAAAATATACTTGTGACTGTGAACATCACTAATTATTACTAATTGAATATCGCTAAATGCTAGCTCAATGACCGTTCCCCAGTAGTTAAAAGAATGATCAAACGCGCCTCGTGTATTTAGGGGGTGAGGGTTGCTTTCCGCGACGGTATATGCTTGATTACCTCGATGTATACAAACAATTACTCTACTCGGAGTACACCTGTCCCTTCCCGTGTCGGAAATCAACATGATCCCAGTGTCGCATTAAAGAAACCAATGCCCTGCATCCGATTTGACAAGAAATTCAGTATGCCTCCATTTTTTCTTATAGTAATACATTGTTATGATCCACCGATCAGATGATGCTAGTATCGAAACCTTATGCTTCCATTTTTCTTAAAATAATACATCGTCATGAGCCTAATCTGAGAATACCAGTATAGAAACCAGTCAAATAGTTAAATCCGTACATATTAGAAGTTCTACTTCACATGAAGTTCTGACTGATATGAATTGATTGCTAGTTGTGGTGGATGCTCCTTAAAGAGACTGGTCTTTTGCAATTGTTTCCTGCTAAGGATCCAATACATACTTCTAATTAAATTCAAGGGCCCGAGAAAGAGAACGGCGTTAACATGGTTTAAGTGCATGAAGCACTCTTTTAATGGTTCTACCTGTTTTTTATACAAATTGCTAAGTAGTGTCTTACATTGTACAAGCCAAAACTACGAGGGAGATTAGCGGTACCATTTCTACAAGGATTTTTTCAACTACTCAGACATGTTACGAGGATTGAATCAGTTAATGAGTTAGTGTTTAGTGGTTATTACTCTGTTAATTGTTAAGTACTTTAGTATAAATGGTGGAATTAGTGGGGTTCTGCGGGAAAATTTGCTAGCTTTGGCTGTACTAATATTCGTCTGTCTGTCTATTCCTGTGTGTTTTTGTTTTGTTTATTTATTTATTTAAAATCCTTTTCCTTATTATTATGATCCTATTTGTTATTATTATATGTGTATGTTTCCCACCATTTCTCCTTATTTTAAACTTATAAAGGGCTTTTAGACGATTCACTACTATGTGTTCTTTGAAGTCCGAATTATATCAAAAACTATATTTTCTTTTCTCTGTTTATACTATTTAGTCACTTCTTGATTGATTCCGAGACTCGACGGAACTTGATGTGTACAGGTAGAAGTTTGGTAAAACGCTTCCGAGCCCATGGAGCACTGTGAGATCGACTATTGTTTATTTATGGTGGTGCCAGTCGTAGAAATCATTTTCGCAAGGATGTGGAGAGGTAGGCGCGGAGATGCCGAAATCGGTACCTGTCTTCGATATGTCGTTTTCAATTCTTTCATGAAGGGTAGTGTACGATGTATTGCGAACCATGTACTGTAAGAAACATGGGTTCTAAATTTAAAAAAAGTAATTTATTCAAAAAAAATTGTTTCTTGGTCGTGAAGCGATCCTGTTATGTAGGAAATATTATTTAATCAGTAAAAAATATTGATTGTGGTATCGTTAAAAGTATTTTAATTGTACTAATGGTTTTTGTTTTCTGAAAGGTTCAGTTATGCTACTTTTATTGGCCGATTTAAATTCTTCTAAGAAATGTTTGCTTAATGCTTGTGCATGGATATATAAGGAGTGAACCGAGTGAGTTTATATTTTTGATCGGCATATGTGCGGTATTATTTATGAAAGGTGTTCTAATATCACGGTATTATATCACAGGTGTAATAACTGGAAAGATGAAAAACCGTAAGATGATATTTCGCACATATCAAATTGACCGCAGGGTAATTACGTTCGACTAGCGAAAGTCATGAGTGTAATAATCATTGCCCTTCAGGCCCTGAAATTGTTACGCTCTTCCTCTCACCTGTTTATCGTGTAATAGACACTGCATAGCAGATGTCATAAATTTAACTATCAGACTATAATAAATAACTATGGTTTCTTTCTAGTTTATATCCTCAGAACACGTATATTTTCTGTAGAACAGACAAATGTAAAGTGCATGGCTCCAGCCATATATCATCGCGTGATTTCATTTGTGCTCTTTGGTTATTATTATAAGCAGTTATTATTATATGTATTAGGGTAGTTTCATGAATCTCACCATTTTCTACTCTAACCGTCGAACGGTGTAAAGACAACGGAGGCCCCTTAGTGTGGCGGAGAGTGAATGGTGTAGGTCACCCATCGTTTCAGTGTTTACTACCGTATCCGTAGTTGTGTTTCTGAGGTACGACTTGGTTTCCTTAGATTTCGTGGAGTTTCTATAAGAAGGTATAGGAAGGAGCGGAACTGCATGACTGCGGTACCTATCGTTGATATCCCTTCCATTTGGCATTTCCCTCGCACTGAACTAGATATACTCCTTAGGTCCACATCTGTGGCAGCAAAGCAATTTGCTAGTCACAATATTCTTTTTGGACGGTAACACTGGACATATGGCAAAAATTACAGCATCAGTCATAAGACGGGGCCCTCATTTATCAAAAAGGTTCACTGAACAAATCGGGAGTGTCAATCAAGGCAGTTTGGCTCGTTATTAGCGGAGTTATTCTACGTTTAATTCCCTGGACGCGGACGGAAAGTACCGCAGCTAAACCGACAAGGCCGGTCACGTGTCACGATGACACGGATAACGGAGCAATGTATTTATTTATTCCCCGTTCACGCCTCTGATGACAGTAGCCATTCTTCGGCAACATCATAAGCATGCTGGCACTAGCCTCACGTCATTGGTGGCTCATAGCTCAGAAAAATCCACAAACGAGATTCGGAGGAGTACAGGGTTAAGGGCGACTCTGTTCTAACTACCCCCGCGTTACAAGGAGTTCGCTCGAAGAACTCTCTCCCACACGTCTTAGCCGATTCCAACCTCTCACTAAATATGATACCCGTGTCCTTGTGTTTTGGAATAAGATATAGTTGAATAAGAGCGGAAAGTGCCTAGCGAGTAATGCCCTCTGAATAAATATCAAAGTATAATTAACTAAATTGAACCCATAAGTGGGTGACAATATCTAAAGTAGGAGGGGTAGAAAGCGAAACACTTCTTGGTAATGTATCACTTGGGCTTTATATTTTCCATTTATGGCATACCACGTAGGGTTTCGGGAACTGTTGCCGCCCTTCCGTGTTGCGCACATTTCCGTACTCTTTCTCTTAGCCCGTTCCAAGGCCGTGCGCACTCGCGAGGCAAGCATCAACCCGAAAGACGAGCGGGGAAACAGAGGGGGGTCTCCCGCCGTCCGACGCGCCGCCGCATGCTCTCAGCTGTTCGGTGGAGGGGAGAAGAGCTACCCGCGCTCTCGCATTACGCACTTCAACCTTGACTTGCAACTTCCCGTCGCTCGCACAACTATGAGAACTTATCTCCCGGCGCACGATTCCTCGTCCTTCGAGGACGGATAAAAGCAAAACACTCGGAATATTTATGTTCAGATAAGCCTAAAAGTGTTTTCAACTAGTCAATATTCATGACGCTTCCCTAGACAACACACGAAAAAGGGAAAAAAAAATCATTAGACATTCTCCACATTTCTTCCTTCGCCATTCCTGTCGCTACACTTCATCACGGAACTCCGAGTCCACTCACATTTCATATATTGCTAATTGCCATGCTGTGACGATTTACAATTTCCTCTCCCGAATCACCTCGTCCACACATTTTTCAATTAACCACTCGAGCATCACTGATAACTTGTGGTACTTACTCTACCACTAGACAATATTTTATATATTAAGAATGATCTAGACCAACACTAGTAATACATGGTAATAATAAAAATAGCAGAAAACGACATTTTCCTATTCATTTCAACACTATTTCCTTTTCCCACATATCCAGACTCTCACTCGTTATCCTCTTACTATGCATTCAGAGTCCCACGGTTCTGTATATTTTGCTAACCTGCGTATATGCACTATTTGGTCAGCCTCGTTACATCGACGTGCGCTAATACGGTAGTTTACAGGCGAAGTATGTCCCGTTACGCGATCAGACCCCTTATATTTTACATACAACTTCTTACATTTACCTGGAGGAACACTTGAGACTTTCAACATCACTTGGTCGCCTAGCTCAAATTTTTCAAATCTGTGGGTGGAATCATACCGATTCTTCACCTGCAGTCCCGCTGCTTGTATCCCATGCACCGCGAGTTTTCTAGCCTCCCGTATTTTATCCCGTACATCTTGCGCAATTCTATTCTGAATTGGCTGTGGAAATGTCGTTTCTGCCGGTAACACTGGTTCTCGAGCGAACACTAGAAAAAACGGCGTTTGCCGCGCGGCCTCTTGACGCGACGTATTATAGGCGAACGTAAAAAAAGGAAGGAACTCATCCCAGTCTGTCTGGCTGCTAGATACATAATGGGATATCATAGCAACTATAGTTCCATTTAAGCGCTCTCAAAGTCCATTTGTTTCTGGTGCGTACCCCGAAGTAAACGAGTCCCCACGACTCTTTGTACGCTTTAAATTAATTCGGAACGAAATGTCGCCCCTCTGTCAGATAAAATCTCGCGCGGCGCGCCGTGTCTCAATACAATCTGTTGAACGAAAAACTGAGTTACTTCACTCGCTTTGCCGAACCGTAAAGCTTTTGTTTCTGCATACCTGCAAGCAAAATCTCCGAACTCGAACATTTCTCTCACTTGTTCATTAATGTAATCACGCTCGGCGTGAGATACTCGATACGGTGCTTGTTTTTCTGGTGTTCCGTCACCAGTATCGATTTTATGAACAATCCAGACGGTCCTCCCGAGTTCAGCATGATTTACCGCAAAAATATCCCGAAACTTGATTAGTACTGTATTTAATAATTCTTTTTGCTCCTGACTCAAATTGCAATCTATATTATGATGTATTTCTGAATTAATTATTTGCCCTTTTCTCTCTCTCCGAATAACCACGAATTTTCTGCAGTCTGAAAAATAGTAGATTCACTTACAAATAATAAAGTTGTCCTATTTCCATTTAACTCTCGCGACCGCGAACGAGCAAGCGTCGTTCCGTTATGAATGCATAGCGGTACCGCCGTCAGATTTGTAATCATCACAACCCAAACCGAACCCTCTTCGGACGTAATCAATTGCAGTTTGATGCGTTTTTTCTGTTCTAGTTCTTTAGATATTACAAACTGATTGCTTTCCCTGTCTATAGTACCTTCCGCGATTGTTTCTACGCCCTTCGTACAAAATCCTTCGATCCAAGTATCACCACACGCTCTTAATCTTACTTTCTTCTGAATTTCAGCGTTCTGTATTTCACTCATTCCGGTCTGAGCAAGTAGCCACTCGTTCACAAGTGGTATTACGACCGCGGCGCCACCTCGTCTAAGAATTATTGCATCTTTTTCATAACAAATTGTTGTGTTAAAACAATTGAGAAACGGCGTTCCCAACAATAAAGGAATTGTGCTATATTTCAATACAACACAGTTTACTTCAAACTTTCGTCCCCTAGATCTATTTCCATTCTTATTTCGCCTTTCGGTACAAGTAAAGTATTATTGATGGAACGTAGCGTCCGCTGCGACTGTCGCATTTTCGTTTCATCAATTAATTCATGAGCCACTATGTTCACCGCACTACCTGTATCTATCACCACGAGTACCTTTCTGCTGCTTACCTCGCCATATACTTTCAGCGTCGCCCCAGCTATTGTCGTCGGTATCACTCCGACGAGCGAAACTCGTTTTTTGCACGATTTCGATTTTCCGGGCAAACCTGCGCGTAGTGCCCGATCCGAAAACACAAATAGCAACGCGTGCGTCCGTCTCGAGTACGGTCAAGATCGCGCGTGCGCCCATCCCGAGTACGGTCAAGATTACGCGTGACTCCGAAATCACGCTGGAAGTTCTGTCCACAAAAACCCGGGCGTGGACCAATGTGGCTGGTCGACTCGCGATCGGCCCATCGTATTCGCCGAGCGTCACCTTGCCAGCGTTCACGCGGTCGCGAATCTCGGCGCGTGCCGTCAGCGGCGACGGGAGGCCGTCGCTCGCCTCTACGTAACATTCCCGCTAGCTCATCTATCTTATTCGACAAGTACTCAATGTCCCTTTTGAATTCTTTCTCTTTCTCCTTTGGCGCTGCCTCGCCCGCGTATAAAAAGGGTTGTCCAGCAAACATCTGTCCTTCAAGAACTCTTTTAGCGTATTCTATTACCTCGTCAGGTGTTTGCGGATTCATAGTTACTACTTGACTCACAATATGTGGTCTCAACCCGCGCAAAATATGGGTGACTTTCGCACGATTAGTCATTTGAGGATCTACTCTTTGACAAATTCGTAACATATCAAATGTAAAAGCCTGCACACTCTCCCCTGCTGCTTGCGTACGGCGAATTAACTCAACTTCTGCTAATCTTTCTGTGCCCGCCATTCTAAATGCGATTTGAAAATCCTTTGCGACATCTTCCCAATCTATTTCATCCTTCTGATATCGCGTTTTATACACTTCGTACCACTTTAGCGTCGTCCCGCTCAAATAACACGGAAATAACAAGACTTTAGTAGAGTTATCCCAAAGATTCGCGGCGGCTATATTTTGATAACGACTAATGTACTCTTCTGGATCTGAATCTCCCGAAAACAAGGGTGGTTCTATTCGGGGAATACGTTCGGCTGCCCCGCGTACGCGCTCACCGTCGCCCGATCTTACCGCATTTTCCTGACTCATTGTCAATTCTGAATATTCACTACCACTCAAGTTGACTCGTACAGGCGAGGAACTTGGTGGTGTTTCTGTCAGGATTTCCGTGACGTCTGCCGAAGACTCCCACGTTCTCGTGGAGATACCGTCTGCGGACCGCAGAAAATACTCGTGATGTCCTGCCGACGTCATGCACTCGCACTCTACAGCTTACCGCACACAACAGGTCAACCCTCAACTACAAGGTGTACAGAAAAAACATATTCATTAGTTACATCATATTAAAGATCCGTGATTTTGTCTCACGCCCAGCTAGTTTTCTCATCACATACTGTTCATAGAACAGGAAATGTTATCCGGCGCACTACACCATATTGATACAAACCTACTTTCTATCGAACGTTATCGACCCATTTATAGGTTCGATCTAATAAATTATCGTAATATCTACTCAAGAGGCATCACTCGCTAAGCCACATGGGTATCAGCCATGTTTTGCAAGAGGTGGAATCGGCCGGGACATGAGTTCAAATCACGGATCACTGGTCGAGGGCAACAGAACATAAAATGCACAATCAAAGAATAACATAAATTTAATACATATATTTTACGTTGGATTCATGAAACCAACTAACTACAAAAGCCATTCACGAAACTACTGCATTCCAACACTACGTACTCTACTGTTGAGCACAACACTACAGAAAAACAAATATCACTCCCTAGTACAAACACTGCAGTCACATAGTATACTACGTTGCATTTTAGACAAGGATTAAATGTTACGGAACTGCAGTTCGTTCTTGGCCTTGCCAAGCAAAAATAAATGGAACAATGATTGACTACACAGTGAGGTGATCCCAACAATAAATCAGAGTAAAGGCAATGCAACTGCGATCCGCGCATCTCGACGCTATTTACCAACAATCTCCCGAGATACAAATCATTCTGGAGATTCTAATGATTTCACAATTCAAACACGGTGAAAAAAGAAAAGAAAATATAATCGTTTCAATGGTTGACCTTGCGAGCGGATATGCCACTCCAGTAGGACTCGCTCCCGAGATACAAATCGTTCTGGAGATTCTAATGATCACACAATTCAAACGTGGTGAAAAAAGAAAAGAAAATATCGTTTCAATGCTTGAAGAGCACATAAAATGATTCTTTAACTAGAGTGAATCTTATAATGATAAAGAATCGTTTTATTCTTACGCAATCCGCGCAGAAGTCACGTCTTACGGAGTGTCGAGCCCTGTCGACACTGACTGCTCTCTCGACCAGCCCCTTGGTCGTTGCCAGAGATCTTTGTTCGTTTGAATTTTCGTCTCCTGGAGGGGGTGTCAATCCCATCAATTTTCCTACGATGGCAGAGGAATGACGTCACTTTCCTGGTTGTTTATTGGTTAGTCAAGCTCACGCCACTAAGGCGTGATGCTGACCAGCCTAATCCCATACCTCGAAGGGACGCTTCAAGAACGGGGGCGGCGAGCGGAAGCGGCGTGTTGCCTTTCCGCTGCCTAAGGGTTTTGGGTCTTGCACACGTGCAGGCCTCATAAGTTGCGACCAGTCAAGATTGTTTTTCTGACTGCCGTCAAAGCGATAGTCGGGACAGTGAAATAAATAAAATTTTCCACTGTTGTTTAAGTAGGATCATAATATTAGGACATGTACCGTGTGCTAGAAATTACTGGAATGAAATTATATTTAATAGAATAATAATTTAGATAACGACTGTAAAATGTTTTGACATGATAACGGGCTTGCTGTGCCAAATGGAGGAATTGGGCATGACGTAGGTTGCATAAAATTAGACCTATTTTATTTTGTGTGAATGAAACGTATTGTGAAATAAGGCTTAGTAAAACAAATCATAGTGAGATTATTATTTGATTTTTCAAAATTTTCCGAAAAAACCCAGAGCATCCAAAATTACAATGTTGATGTTATTTTACAATTTATTGCTTTATTTGCAATGCTAAATAATGAATTACTGATCAAATATAAGAATAGAATGTAGAATAGAATTACTGATCAAATGTAAGAATAGAATCAAAAGTAAGAATAGTCATGGACCAGAAATAGATATCGTAACCCTGTTTACTACGACGCAAGTGGACGCTGTTCCTCCAGAGACACGTACCGATTTTTGGTACATAGAGATCAAAATATGGAATTTAGATATTTTTTTAAAATTTCCCCGTGTATTACTAAGTCATATATTTGATGTCATATATTAAATTTATTACAATAAAAAATTGTGTAGTGAAGGGTTAAATGTATCATTTTTCTTGAGTTTTTTTTTCCTTCTCATTATGATTGTGTTTGTTTTGCATTTCCACTGATAAATAATTTCAACGAATGTTCTGTTGAAATTTTAACAAGTAGCTAAATATTTTTATTTTCATCGGAGTGTGATGTAATATTCAACCCGCTTCTGCCTTAGGGTTTTTGAACGGATTTGATGGGATTGTCCCTTGCTTGCTTCCGGAGAGTGTATTAGTTTCACTTTTACTGCCGTATTGTCTTCCACATGGTCATACGCTGTTTGAAACTGCGTTCTTGACAAATTTATGTAAATCGAAAGTATAGATATCTCCTCCTGCTTGTAGAGTGTCATTCCTTTGAAACAATGATGGTTTGTAATCAACCCCCTTTAAAGGGAGGCTTATAGCATTATAAACACCCCATCTATAAAAATATGCAATTGTGTCTAAAAAGGAAATGTAATAAGGAAGTGTTTTATTTTGCAAAAACTTAGTTTTTCGGAGTATTGTCCGGAAATTTAGTATTATTATTGTAATTAATGAAGGAAAACAAAAGTTGAATGAACAAAATAAAAAAAGGTTAACTTTCATTTTTGAAACACCGCAGCACGACAACAAGCCCGTAGACGTCCAAGCACAGATGAAATACTATATTTAATAGTGTCTTCTTTTTTTTTGGGGGGGGGGGGTACTTNAACCTTGTACAGGAGGTAGGGAAAATGCTGTTACGCACTGAGGAGAGCGAACATGTCTCTCCCCTCGTGTGGGACTCGCCGAATGACCCAACCATACCCACTGATAACCCTCCTGAATTACAACTCAAAACTGAAATATCAACATATCTCAAAACATTACATATATCATAAAAAAGAGGAAAAGGAAGAAAGAGGAAAAAAGATACCCTAGCTCTAATAGCGTCGGGATCGAAAACAACAAGAGGTGACCAAGGAAGGTCAGGAAAGAGAAAGGAAGGAACCTTACACAAGTAAGTGGAAGTAATGCCAGACTCAGCTCGGGGCCCCGTGTTTGCCAAACACGTACTTAATAGATGTAAGTCCCCTGGGCGGGGGTATTCAATAGTGTCGTACACAATTATTTACGAATGAACAAACGAAACAAAGTAAGACAAGTTAACATTATTGAAGTGCTTTTTTATTGAGATTTTACAATTCATAAGAAACACTGTCTAAATTTCAAGTTTCGGTATGAAATTTTTTTCTCCCTTTCATGAAAGTGTGAGACGTTTCGGAAAGCGAACCAAACCTCTCTGTATTACCCATATGAAGTTAAATAATCGAAAATTTCAGGAAATTGTTGTTAGATATTTGATTTAATAATCTTACATATCGTAACATAATATCTCTATTTGTTCGTAAAATGCGAAATTAATGTAGAATACAATGTCGTTATCACTAACGACAAACGCCAGAAAACATCTACTTCTTTGCACCCATAAAATTTAAATATTGGAAAATCCAAAAGCGGGTTTTTGTGTATACAAACAAAATAAACAACATAAAAACGTAGGCTTCCACGGCCGGAGTAAGTTTGAACTTGTCTGTCCGGGATAAACCTGTTTTAGTAGATACAACTACCAACGTTTCGGCCATCATGCTGTGGTTTTCTTCAGGACAATGTCAGTGTCGGACAGACCTAAGTCGCGAGTACGACAACATCCAGTCAGTTTGCTAGTTAATCACGGCTATACCACTGAGCTGATCTTGATGAAATTTAGCAAGGAGATATTTAAGGTGTTCAGGATGAACATATACTCAAAGTCATGATACTTTACCTAAAATTATTCAATATGGCTGCCTTACACAAATTGCCAACCTCTACGAAACAAATCCTTGAAACTCACTAGCATACAGGTAGCAGTCCACAATGCCAGTCTCATCAGTTATGTGAGGGTAAAGCGTCCCGCTTAATTTTTAACTCACAAAGCATGGAACGAACCGAATTCGGGAAAACCGTATGCAATAAAATGAGCACTATTAAAGAAGAAATAAATCTTTTTACTCAAAATCATGTACCCAACGAATTTACTCTCAAGTTTTATTGATAACTTCGCGAAAATTTCAAGGAGAGCGTGCTAGGAGAATTTTAGGAAAAAGGTGGTCACAAAGAATTTCAGTAATATCCAAATAAATATTGATAGTACTCACAATAACTACTATTCACTGAAAAGAAATGCAACTTAATAACACAACAAAGACACTAGGTAATGTTCGTCCCGCAAGCTCGATGCAGAAAGTACAGAACAGCACCACAAGAACAAGTGAATTGGTGTCTGAGATTGACTGAATTCAAGTTCGAATATCTTGCCAACTAAACGCGAGGTACACTAATCATAACTCTTCATGACGATGGCGAAGTAAAAGCGTTGGCTATATTGAGTGCAAATTATACCAACATCAAGACTGACAATGAAAAAATAAATATATAAATTTGTCTAGAGAGCTTTTACAAACTGCGTATGATCACATTGAGGACAATAAAGTAATTAACTGCGACCAGTGTACAATAAATAATAAACTTTCAGTATCGTGCGTTTTCGTTCATGTTTTTCTTTTCTTAAGTTGAATTTCTCGAGGCAAAGTTAGATGACTTTTAATATAGGTTTTTTTAATGTGTTAAAAGAAAGATAGAAATAGTTTTTGAAGATAAATGCCGATAAAATCGGAAAAAGGGAATTGCTTATGCTGCCTAAACGGTTAGAGATAGATGACAAATATGAATGGCAATAATGTTTGCTACAGAAAGTTCTATTAAAAAATGTCCCGGTCAACATGTCTATCTACAAAAGTTAACCTTGATTAGCGATAAAACGTTATTAAGTATTATATGCGCGTTGACTGAAGTCAAGTTGCCAACTATTCACGAAACTTGGAAATATTTACAATAGTAGTTCTTATTAATTAATAATTTATTCTACTGACTTTTTGTATCAGATGAGAACAATTTTTTTGTTATTTTTATACTTTAATTTAGACTGTCGTTTGACTCCTTTGCTTTGTCTTCAGCCACGTGATGCGGCTGCCATTTCCGTCAGAACAGTTTTTGGTGAATTATTCTTGAAAATACCCCGTAAGGTATGATAATCTTAACGTTCCTATCTTTATTTGTTATGTTTTAGCAAGTTTTTTTCGCTATGTTAAGCCGGTACTTTTACCAGAATATAAAAAAATCATGAGCCTGCGAAAGTTTTTCCATATAAGCCCATGGTAGTTTAAAGTCACATAATTTAAAATTTGGCGCCATAAGGGTACGAAAATCATCGCCACTGGATAGATAATGGTTCAAACTATCAATTAAAACATGTTTGGGGGTACTTAAGCCTAGTCGCTCTGACGCAGATAATACCTTAAAATAGAAGTGTTAATATACTTCTTTTTAAGAGTAATTTAAGAAATCCATCAAATTTAATGGATTATTTGTTTTGTGAATTTAACAAAGATAAAAATCGTCTTTAAATAGTATAATTTCGACGAATAGTTTAGACCTTACAAGAGTTTTAATGATATGGTACAGATTCGTCATGTTTCTGAAGCGCAGATTCGCCCGGCGCGGCTCCCAGAAGATGGTATAGTGTGTACATTCAAGTTTTGAATTAAATTTGGATTATTATTAATTTGAAAAATTAGGATACTGTACATGATTTTTTTAACCAGTCGGTAAAGATATTTTGATCTTACAACATGGATAAATTTTATTTTTCGTCAGTAATAAAGATTAGCCTGAGAATTATCCCGGGCAACGCTGGGCCATCAATTAGTTTCTTAATAAATATTGTCTTCCGTATGATTTCGGAGGATGTAGATGTTAATTCCTCTTATATTTTATATCTTGCCTTGTTATAGTACTCGATACTGATAAAGTTCCTTTTTGATTATTGTTATTTTTTATCCTTTTTATTATAATAGTTTATTTTTAACTGTACGCACCCTTGTTACGGTTGTGTTCTGTAGCCCATCATGGATTTTCCTCTGAAAGTGGCGGATTTTCCGTGCGGGCAATGTTATTTAATACTTCAGTTATTATTGATCTAAAATTTTTACCGAACATAATATCTACGATTAATTTTGGTATGATAAATGATTCTGTACATTTTTATTAAATCATTTCTTTTATAAGCATGAAATTCGCCACTGCCATTGTATCCTTGATAGGATGGTCCTTTGCTTGTTGACGGAGAGAAACTTAGAGTATTATCCTCCACGTATCTATTCGCAATTTATAATTTTACCATAAGATTTATTTATTTTTAAACAAAATTTTTTGAGGGAGGGGGTTTTGCGACTCCCCGAAATCAAGTTCATAACCCTCTATTTGTTTATGTGGTATAGCGAAAATATATGCCATTAGCGCGAACAATAAGAAATGAAATCATTCATTCCCCTTATTACCTGTTAAAACTGAAACATCGAGAAACCTGAATATGTTTCCATATATTTAAATTTACAATTGTGTAGGAACACATTCCTACATATACAGAGAAATACATACCTAAATACGTATGATGAATCTCCCCCATGTGACCGACACACAAAAGTTACATGATAGCCATGTTGTTTGCTAGTTTCCAAGGCGATATCACTCTTTGTACAAGAGAGTCTCAACATACGACGCCAAAGAAACCTAACATTGTAAACATTAGAAGATTCCATGCAACCAAAGAGACACCTCAATTGCGATTCCATGCAGCAGAGAGACGCCTCAATCACCTTTCAAAAGGTTCGAAATCCTCGAGAAACTTCCGTAATACTCGAGAATATTCGAGAACTCAGTCCAGTTTGTTAAGAAATTTCTAGAGAATCTTAATAGACGAACCTCGAGAGAGTGTGGTGTCGCCCCTGACCGTCAACTGTCATTGTTTTGTTCATAGATACAAGCAACGAAGAAATCATTCGGCCGAAAACTCTTGAGGTGTTCACATCGTTATCCGATAAGCCCTCACAAGAAGTTCAGCTCCTCAGAAATAATTTCTAAGTTGAAATTCGTGACAACGATTTCACACACCAAGCACTGGAGAAATTCTATCTTCAAAACCTGTGACTGAATTATTTTCCGAACTCAAGAATTCGTCTAAGTTGAAATTCGTGATAGAACGATTTCACACGCCAAGCACTGGAGAAATTCTATCTTCAAAACCTGTGACAGACGAATTCTTGAGTTCGGAAAATAATTCAAAGTTGAAATTCGTGACAACGATTTCACACGCCAAGCACTGGAGAAATTCTATCTTCAAAACCTGTGACAGAACGATTTCACACGCCAAGCACTGGAGAAATTCTATCTTCAAAACCTGTGACTGAATTATTTTCCGAACTCAAGAATTCGTCTAAGTTGAAATTCGTGACAACGATTTCACACGCCAAGCACTGGAGAAATTCTATCTTCGAAACCTGTGACTGAACGATTTCACACGCCAAGCACTGGAGAAATTCTATCTTCAAAACCTGACTGAATTATTTTCTGAACTCAAGAATTCGTCTAAGTTGATATTCGTGACAACGATTTCACACGCCAAGCACTGGAGAAATTCTATCTTCAAAACCTGTGACTGAATTATTTTCCGAACTCAAGAATTCGTCTAAGTTGAAATTCGTGACAACGATTTCACACGCCAAGCACTGGAGAAATTCAATCTTCAAAACCTGTGACTGAATTATTTTCCGAACTCAAGAATTCGTCTAAGTCGAAACTTGTGACAGAACAATTTCACACACCAAGTACTGAAGAGATTCTATCTCCGAAACCAGTGACAACTATTTCAACCACCACGACATCGAAAAGCATCATCACGAAGCGCCACCTCGCGGCCAACCCTAGGACCCGCTCCGGGACACGAAGATTACTTCAACCAGAGGCGCCATCACGAACCCGAACATTGCACTTCGACGACTAGACATTACCAGCGGTGCCTCCTGACGACGAAGAAGGAAACTCCTTACTTTCGACCACCGACTCACCTGATGTCAGTCGTGAGTTACACGAACTTTCAACGCCTGTCGTTCGTCGTCTCGTGCTATTCTTTGTTTACTTTACGACGACTTTGTTTACATAATAAACCTCGTTCTGATTGAACCTTTGAGTATTTATTTTGGAGAGGAGGAAATCTTACTGCGAAGCAAGCCTACATGCAGAGGCTTGCGTAGCAATAAAAAATCTTCCCCGACAAANTCATTTGAATAACGCAATCTTCTGATCTAACTTTGCTAAACACTAGCACAAAATAGATAATTCTCTGATTCAATATAATCAGTTTTCTAACGGTGACCCCATCTTACTTAACGTAATAAAGTTTGCCATAATTCACTCACTAAATGTGCAAATCGAATTCTGCAGCCCAAGTCATGATTTCGCGAAAAATTTTGCTCCATTGGAATCGAATTCCTAGTCTAAAATTTTTTCGCGCTCACTTAGTACATATATTACATGTCTCGTTTTTTAATCAATGTTAATGTAATTTGTATTTTCAGTTAATTTTTATTGTGTAACAGTTTTGCTTTGTTTTTTAGTTTGTCACTAGTTATTTTCAATTCAGACAAGTAAATTTGCTACAATTTCACTATGTCTTATGAAAACGTAGTCTTTCACTACTTTTTCGCCAGACTCGACCGCGAAAATACCCCTTCCCAACTTTTGGCAGGATCATCCATAAAAAGTGGTTCGCGAAAGCGGAAGCACAATTCACCGTGCTAGAAATTAGCTCCCCGTTTGTCAAGTACGTGACTATTATTCCACACTTGCAATCTGTAATCAATGTCATTGACCCGGAATTACTGACACCAGACGGCAACAGGTCGTATGAACGTCTCAAACAGTTCTTGATTAATCGGTTCACCAACCCGCAAACTACAATCAACAATATCCTATCTGCTGAGACCATCGGTGATCGCACACCGTCAGAATTTCTTCACCACCTCCAGAATCTCACCGGAACCGAACCGCAAGATAACTCGTCTTTGGCAGAAATATGGCTAAAAGCCCTACCAGCTATAATTCGAGATATTTTGACATCGGTATACGCAAAATACAACCTGTCAGAACAAGTGGAACTCGCCGACAAAGTTAATGCACTACTCCCCACTTCTAATACCGTGGAAGCTATTCATGTTACACCGGACAAACCTGTTGAAATCGCTGATACAACGAGCACTCTTGACGCAGTAATCGCTACAGAAACCGTCGCAGCCGCTCATGTAAATACTCCTGTTCTTTCCGACACAACGAGCACTCTTGACACAGTAATCGCTACAGAAACCGTCGCAGCCGCTCATGTAAATACTCCTGTTCTTTCCGACACAACGAGTACTCTTGACACAGTAATCGCTACAGAAACCGTCGCAGCCGCTCATGTAAATACTCCTGTTCTTTCCGACGCAACGAGTAACACGACAACGACCGCAGATTCAGTAATGCAACATATTCTTCAATCTTTGGACACCCTTACCAAAAGAGGCTAAATTACAGACGACATTATCTCAACATAATGTACAGTACGGGCAACGTAAATTCAGCCCACGATCCGAAACGCGATCGAACATTTGCTGGTATCACACCACATTTGGTAACCAGGCAAAATGCTGTTTAACTCCTTGCTGCTTCCAACGTCAAAACGCTGCCAGCATCACTAGCAAAATTCAGCGAAATGTTCATCCACACGCGATGAAGTCTAACAAAATGTGCTGGTATCACTCTAAATTCGGCAAGCAAGCTCGACATTGCAGCACTCCGTGTGAATTCAAGACTGTAAATAATCCTATTGCAAAACTTCAAATGTCTCACGTCAACAAACACACGCTGCCGATCAGACACGAGTACCAACCGCTTCGTCGTCAGAAACAAGCGAAGTACTGGAGCCGTCTATATCACATTCTCCGGAACCAAACTTGAAATCGATCTTAAAGAAACCAACCGACCCAACCGACAAAGCTACGTGCGGATCGATAGAAGTTCATCCCATAAAACTAAAATCGAAAACGATATCGAAAATACTCGATAAAGGACACGCGACTGTGGACCGAAGGTCATCGATTTCAAAACAACTCGAGACCACGCACTCGAAACAGACAAAACGTAAAGCTGTTCCTACCGTCAAACCACGCAAAGAGAACACAGCTCGGGTTCGATCGGGTTACGTTCACAAATGTCCAAGCTTATTGTATGACGTCTAAATCTGTTTATTTCCACCACTAGATATCACTAAAGCCATCTATTGGAAAACAGGGGAAGCAAAAATATACACACACATGTTACAAAACCCAAATTCGGGCATTGGACGAAAAAGAGATCCAAAACTAGTTTTGCAGATTCAATTTTGCCAGAGCTAGAATTTCAAAACGACCAATTTCTAGTTTTGTGTGTTCTGTTATTTCCAAAACTAGGTTTGAGCGTTTTGAAGGTCAAAACTAGTATTGAGCATTATCGCAAACAATGAAGTTTCGTTTACTTTCAGCTGATACAATTTCGGCTTAAAATGTTATTTTAATGCATGAGACTAACAAAAGTGACTGATTTGCGCAGTTTAGTGTTCCCAGTGTTCGAATTGACGGAAAATGTTCATTTCTTTTATATATTTTCATAATTTTAGCATAAATCTTTTTATGAACAGAAACTGAATATTAATAGACATACAAGGTCTGTCCGGCAAGTAAGGCAAATATATTTTGTAGACAAATTAATGCAAGATAAAGGCACAAACTTTTAAAACTCTTGAAAATAGTTTTCTTTGGGCATCTACACACTTTTTCCAGCAATTCTGCCTTGCACGGTACGCGTCCTGGAAGGCGTCTTCGGGAACTTCAAGGGCCTTCGTCACAGCAGTGTGGATCTTTTCAATCGACAGAAATGGGATTTTTATAGGCGCGTTTGATCTTGAAGAACAAAAATATGTCAGTCGTGGCAAGGTCCGGACTGTATGGAGGCTGCGGCAGTGTTGCAAAGTTATTCTTGGCCAGGAACTCCCGAACGCGCAGAGCAGTGTGGCTGGGAGCGTTGTCTTTGTGGAGCGCCCAGATGGCGGCGACTCCCTTCTCGTGCGGATGACCATTTTTCTCAATCTCTCCAGCACATCAGCGTAGTTTTCTGAAGGTTTCAAGTTTCCACCATCATCAATTAATTGTTAATTAACGAAGTTAACGTTTTGTTTAACTTTTAAGTATATTTCTTAAACCATTAACGCTTTTATTAACTTCCGTTACATATATATTCCGTTAAGAGCGCTATTTTTTTAAACATTGTTGGTAGTTTTAGCGTTGGTCAGAAATTCATCATATCTCACATCGTCTAAATCGACAACCAGTAATTGCTTAAGGCTGTTCGAGGTACCCGTCCTTTTTCGAGACTATTGGTACGTGCTCGTACGTCAAATGGTTTTGCCTCGATGAATGTCTAGAGCTCAAGACCTCAGTGCGGTAAAAGATTCCACTATGTGTCGTAGAGAGGGCGTGAAATTGTAAATCTGCAAGTGCACAACGGGTGACGCAAAATCGTGGAACGAAGTAGTTGACGGCAAAGTCGGGGCACACTGACCTTGAATTCAAAATCTCAGAAACTGAACAGAAAAATGGATAACTTTTATTCAGTTGATGATCTTTTTGATGCACATGCGTTTAGTCTTTTTACGACATAAATTAACTATATACTAAGTGCAAAAAATATTATAGTGCTGTTTGCTAGCTTTCACTAGAAACGATATGCGGGGTAAACGTAATCCTTCTCACAATCAGTTGAATATTTTCATACGTTCATGATAGGAAAAATGCACCTTACGCAAAGTGATATCGCAAGAGGAATATATTATTGCTACTTCAAATACAATAAACAAGAAACACAATAAATATAACTTGTTTGATTAACTATAGAATCCTTGACAGTTTGACTGGTGTTTGAAGTTAAATAAAAGCTTGTAAAAGTATACTAGGTATGATTACTTTTCTACCGATCTGAGCATAAAAACACTATACAGCGCCATTTCCCTTACGCCTCTTTTACGAAAATAACATTTCATCCGTACTAAATCCCCCTCCTCCCCTCTCCCCCCCCCCCCCCCNAGTACGAAATGTTTCATTTTCTTATTGAGAGGACAAAACTAGTTTTAGGCGATTCTCTTTTGCCAGAACTAGTGTTGACCATTTTGAAAACGCTTAAAACTAGTTCTGGCAAAAGCTGAACGCACAAAATTGGTATTGAGCGTTTTCAAAACTAGTTCTGGCAAAATACATCTGCAATGACTAGTTATGGACGTTTTTTTGTGCTTCTGTAGACACGGTCTTGAAGCATCTTGTTATACGCAACAGACGTCTTCTCTCCATTTGCCGTAAACGTTCGTATGTAACATTTGTCAACCTATCCGCCGATACTACCCACCCATAGGCTATTGCCTGTTTCAGGGCGCCAGTCTATTGCCTTTTTCAGGACGCCTACGTACATGATTCTCAAGTCTCTTCGTGATATATAATATTTGTGAAAACCTTTCCTCATCAGACTGTATAGTATAATTTGTACCCTCCGATTGATGTAACTCAAGTGCTGACCGAACTGTAAACGAACATCCAACACAACTCCTAAATATCTATGACTGCACAACTCGTGTCTTGCGGCCATTTCCGTTCTCTTTTGTGTTGGTTTTCCAAACCACATGACACGCGCCTTCGACTTCGATAATGTCAACCTTGTAGGCAACATACCTCTCCACATTCATTCATCACATGTTATGCTTCCTGTTCTAATGAGGTTCTTGAATTTCGGTTAACTAATAGTAATGAATTAAACATTATTTACATACTAGTTAATTTATTGAAATTAACAATTAACTGCTAAGTACGTTTTACTGGATAAAAATGTAAAATATCTGCGCACATTTTTTTTGTGAGGCTTTAGGGCTCGTCAACATCGAGGTCATTAGAGCACATGCAGGCGAGGAAAAATGCAGTTTCGCACCATAGAGAAGAGCCGTAGTGATTCTTCCCCGTGTGTGGGACTCGCCTACCATACCCACTAAAAACCCTCCTGAAATCAACAACTATCTAAATAAAAAGATGAAAGAAAAGAAAACAGAATTCCAATACATTATATCACAAACTAGAAAACAATTTCTAAATATTATATTTTCTAATTACAGAAACGAACAATACAAAGAAAGAAGACAGTAGAGATGAAAAAGAAATGCAAATTTTAAACCCTCCCGAGAACTTGTGGGACGAGCCCCGATCTACTCATAAAATTCAATAGTTTATTAACATTAACCGTTTCATTTCAGAGGATGGTTGGTAAACCTGCAGCCAGACCAATTTGTCTCCGTATACTTGAGTATCTTCTGCAATCAGTTAGTAGGTGACGCACTGTCAGAGAACAGCTACGCTCCTCACAAACGGGTTCATCATCAAGTAGTAAGAGGTACCTATGAGTGAGAGGACAATGTCCTATGCGCAGGCGGGTCAGCAGGACCTCGTCGCGCCAGGCTGGCCTACAGGAACTGCTCCATGACTTATTAGAAGATTTGATAAGTCGGAGCTTATTCCTTTCAACAGCTAACCACTCATTGTTCCATTCACTCAGAATCCTTATCTTGACGGAATTTAGGAGATCTCGTTTTGGAATCGTGGAGAAATCCACGCGATTCTGGAGACATGCCGCCTTTGCGGAAACGTCTGCTTCCTCATTTCCTCTGATACCCACGTGTCCGGGAACCCAGCAAAACATTATGTTCTTTCCATCACTTTGGAGTGAGAAAAGTACATCCTGGATGTTCTGGATCAGCTTATCAGCTGGATACATGTTCTGGATTGCTTGAAGAGCACTTAGACAATCAGAACAAATCAGGAAATGTGATCCGCGGGAGCACTTTGTTGATCGCAAGCTCTTTATATGGCGTAGCACTCAGCAGTGTAAACACTGCACAAGTCGCCTAGACGGTAGCCATAGGTCTCACGGGGAAAAACCACGGAGCAGCCGACATCATCAGCTTGCTTCGACCCGTCTGTAAACACAGGGATATAGTCTTTGTCGAGGTTTAGATGGAAGTATACCCTCAACATCGCAGCAGGAGTGTTCTTGTCATGGAGCAGAAGGTCGAAAATAATCTTCGGTTTTGCAAAGCCCGAGGAGACTGACTAAAACCTTGGTGTAAAACATTAGGTGTGCGTATATTTAAGGTTTCCAATATTTGTTTGGAGCGATATCCAAAAGGTTTGGTTGCTCTCAGTCTGTTGTTGTAGAAACGGATGGAAGAAGAGGAAGGATGAAAAACCGCGTTGTGCACCAGATTGTCGGGTAAAGTTTGCANTCTCAGTCTGTTGTTGTAGAAACGGATGGAAGAAGAGGAAGGATAAAAACCGCGTTGTGCACCAGATTGTCTGGTAAAGTTAGCACGTGGCAAAAGTGTCGTAGCATGAGGAGTTGCCGCCGGAGGTAAATAGATGGTTCGCCACTCTCGGCGTACAAACTCGGAATGGGACTAGTGTGGTAGGCTCCCGTTACTAGTCGAATTCCTGCATGGTGGACACTATCCAACTTCTTTAAATAGCTTGCACGAGCAGAGCTATATACAACGCAGCCATAATTGAGCCGAGATCTTATGAATGCTCGATAAAACTGGTGCAGGGAGGAGCGATCAGCGTTCCATTCCCTGCTACTCAGGCACTTTAATAAATTCAGAGATTTTAATGTTCTTGCTCTTAGGTCTGTTAGATGTTCAACCCAATTCAGTCTCTGATCAATGATTTGACCTAAGAATTTTACAAAAGGATAGAATTTTAGAACGTTGTTCCCCAAACTGAGGTGAGGTTCTACCAGAAGGCTTGGTCTCCTACTGAAAAGAACACAGCGTGTTTTCTCAGCAGAGAAACGAAAACCTGTCTTTTTCGACCAGTGGTATAATCTATTGACGAGTTGGATTCGTCGCTCCGCACCTGTGACACTGTGATGAACAAAAGATAGCAAAGTCATCGACAAAAAGAGAGTGTAAAACAGGATTTTTCACAGCAGACGTTATGTTGTTTATGGCCACTTCCAATAAGGTCACACTCAAGACTGAGCCCTGAGGAACACCGTTCTGTTGGAAGAGATCCGAGGTGTGTCTTCCAATTCTATAACTGAAGGAACGTTGATCCAAAAAGGACATGAGCATCAGAGGAAGACGTCTTCTAAGTCCCCAGGCATAGAGTTTTTGTAAAATGCCATGACGCCAAGTAGTATCGTAAGCCTTCTCGATGTCAAAAAATATTCCGATGACGTTTTGTCTTCGGACAAAAGCATCTTGAATTGCAGTTTCCAGGAGAAGTACGTTGTCCAAGATGGAATGGAACTTCCTGAAACCACACTGAGATTGACTCAGCAAGTCATGACGTTCAAGATATCAGACGAGACGTCGGTTGATAAGTCTCTCCAGAGTTTTACCGACGCAACTCGTCAAGGCAATGCTTCGATTACTACTAATGTTTGTTTTGTCCTTACCTGGTTTTAGTAAAGGGATAAGCGTTGCTTCCTTCCAGGAATTAGGGAATACACCATCGGACCAAGGAAGATTAAAGATATCCAAAAGGTATTCTTTCGACTCGAGACTGAGTATCTCAGCATTTCATAATGAATTGAATCAAAGCCAGAAGCAGTGTCGTGGACTGTCACTTGAGCTGACTCAAGTTCCCACATAGAGAAGGAAGAGTTGTAGGGTTCCCAGTTGGTGGAACGAAGTCAAAAGATGTGCTCTCTGCAGTTTCCCTTTTTCTCGCGAAATCAGGATCGCAGTTTGCTGTAGATGTTAGGTCAGCAAAATATTCAGCCATTGCTGTTGCCATTTCTCTGTTGTTGGTGAGAACCCGACCCTGATAATTTAGTCCAGGTATTGGGACTCGGGAATTCCTTTCGAGTTGACTCCCATACTTTAGTGGACGATGTTCTCTTAATGGTGCTTAGAAACTTTCCAGGAGGTGGATCTGGATTCTTTGATAGTTCTGCGCGGTTTTGCTCTAGCAATCCGATATGCGGCGAGATTTTCCGGAGATGGACTAGCCATAAATTTCCGCAATGCTCTTCGCCTTGTCCGAATGGCGGACCGACATGCGTCGTTCCACCAGGGGACATGAGGTCTTCGCGGAAAAATAGATGTTTTCGGAATGGATTCTTCAGCGGCGTGATGAATCACCTGGGTCAGATGGTCGACCCTCTCTTGGACACTACCCGTTTGTCTAAAGACAGACATAGAACGGTACAGTGTCCAATTTGCCTTTCTGAGAATCCATTTCCGTGGCTTGCATTCGGGAACAGTCGCACGTTCCTGCAACGACAACCAGATAGGATGATGGTCGCTACCATGCAGATCATCTTCTACCTTCTATTGAAAGATATCAGCAACTTCAGGAGAGCAAAATGACAGGTCTGTAGCAGTCGATGACCCCGTGGCAAACGCAAAGTGGGTCATCTCCCCGGTGTTCAGAAGACATAAATCTTCCCGCTCAAAGAGACAATTCAGCAGTCGGCCCCTGGGGCAGTCGCTCGACGAGCCCCACAGTAGTCTGTGGGCCTTGAAATCTCCAAGGAGGAGGAATGGTCAAGGAAGCTGATGAATTAAATCTCTGAGGGAAGTCTCCGAAAAATCTCGTGTCGGAGGAAGGTATATAGAACACACGGTCATAGATGATACACCATGAATTTTGACTGCTATAGCCTCGATGTGGGTTTGTGAGCAGAGGATTGTGTTTCTAACAAAAACGGCAACTCCTCCTCTAGCTCGTTCTCTCGTGGTGTCGTCGTATCTGAAGCTGCTGTATCCTCGCAGAGAGGGTGAGTGTTCTGGTAAAAGGTGTCTCTTGCAGACAAATACAAATCGGATTACGACGCGCTAAAAGTTGTAACTCTTCACGTTGAGTTTTATAGCCATTAAGGTTCCACTGAAGTATGGAAGGCATTTATTTTTGAAACGTCCTTGGTCAGGTTCGTGAATGTGCAGTTCCGCGTCACTGTCGATCAATGCACATTCTGACTCGGAGGAAGGAAGTTTAGAGACGTATTTCTTTCGTCTATGGAACTTCTTTGATGTTGATGTTTTTAAAAATTGTAAGATGTTCAGGGGTCTACCACTAGAATTCTGCTTTATCTTGGTCTGTGTCTTCGTTGGTACATTCTTAGGTTTTAAAGTACTTGATGGTTTATTAGTAGTAGATGGACGCGGTGTTGGAGTAGACTTTTGTTTAGGTGGAACGGCTGAAACATCTTTCCGCATTCGCACTGACATGTGCACGACGTTGTCGTGGACACCTCAGTGAAATCGGCTTGTACAGATGCAGTCTTCACAATTTTTTGAGTCTTGACTGCGGTGGAGTAACTGGTAGAAAATACAGGGTGTAAAGCCCTGTATTTCTTCCGCGCTTCACCGGACGGGATCTTCTCCGTTGTCTTGATCTCCTGGACTTTCTTTTCTTCGAGAAAGGCGACACAATCCCTGCTCCATACCGGGTGGCTGCCTGTGCAATTAATGCACTTTGCAGGCCCCGGGCATGAGACGCCGGGTTCGTGTGCCTCCTTTCCGCACTTCCCGCAGGTATCACGTCCCTTACACGATGTCGTGTGTCCAAACCTCTGACACTTATAACAGCGCAGGGGATTGTGGATAAAGGGACGAACAGAAAGGTTAAGCCATCCAGCTTTCATATCCTTTGGTATTTGGAGACAGTCAAAAGTCAAGACGAAGGAACTGGTCTTCTGTAGAACACCATTAACCTTCCTCATGGTCTGACTGACCTCAACTACGTGGTCAGCCTCCCATTCTACAACAAGTTCTTCAGTTGTCATGTCCATGATGTCCCTGCAACTTACGGCCCTCTTGCTGCGATAAAGCGCAGCATGGAGTTCGCACTTTACAGGGAACTCTTCCAACTTACTACATTAAAGTAGTTATAATGCCTGTTTGCTCGATTTTGTTTCAAGCAGCATCGTTCCGTTTCTTAGTCTTCTGATACTCTTCAATGTACCAACGAGACCTTCAATACCTTTGTAAATATAGAACGGGGATACTTTTTCAAGTGTCCCGTCTATACGTGTCATAACGACAAAAACATTCTCGTAAGGAATGCTCTTTAACTTTTCCTTTTTGTTTTCTGAAGCAGGAGAGCTGGTAACCCTCGGCCGCTCCGAAGATCCTGAGGCGTAATACTTACCCTGCGGCTCGCCCACTCCGCAAGACAGGGAAAAACAGGAATCATTCATTTTGTCCCACGAGTGCGGAGGAAATAAATGTCCGGTGACGTGGAGCCCCCGCATCACGCCACTAAGCCTTGCTCAACTGAGGTGCGGCAGTTTCCCCAGAGGTTGTCCTCTAGCGAGTGTTTGTCCTCAACACCCATTCACCTCAACGGCGCGCAACACACCTTGAGGTTGAGGGTTTTTTTTTATCTAGAGGGTTAATCCTTCCTCGCGACCCGGCCAATGAAGGCAAGATCTCCGTCCTTTAAAACACGCAACTTTCCACCGTCGCGCCAATGGTGGTCGCTGAAGCATGTCCAAAGCTTACGGTGATCGAGGACTAGTTGCGCACTACCAGTCCCCAGCTCGGGGCCGTGGGTTCGACAAACCCATACTCAGTGGAAACTGAGCTTCCTGCTGGGAAAAGAAGGAGAAGAAAGAGAAGAGGAAAATGAAAGATACCTAGCTCTAATAGCGTCGGGATCGAAAACAAGAGGTGGCCAAGGGAGGTCAGGAAAGATAAAGGAAGGACCCTGGCACAAGTAAGTTGAAGTAATACCAGACTCAGCTCGGGGCCCCGTGTTCGCCAAACACGTACTTACTAGATGTAAGCCCCCTGGGGGGAACAGCGCACTAGAATCCAGAATTGTAAAAGTTACTCTGAATCATATGCTAGCGTGGAATTCAGTAATTTATTACAGAATCGACGTAGAAAATAATTCCAACCCCATAAATTTTTACTCACCCCATTTTAGGTCTATACCAGCCGCAACTATTTCTTACCCCCAAAATACCCTTAACAACAGTATTTTTCTATACTTCAAAAGCGATTCAGCGTGGCATTTGGTAATTGATTCTAAAGTCACAGTAGAAATACGAAACAAACGCCAAAACATTCCACAAAACTCATTCTAATCTTTTGCCTTCCTAAACATTTCTTACCCCTAAACTACCCTTAAAAACAAGAATTTTTCTATTCTAGTATCAAACTTTCGTGGCATTTGGTAATTAATTCTGAAAACATCGATGTAACTCCAAACCAATGCCAATTTATTCCATATGACCTATTGTAAGACATTACTGTCCTAAAAATTTCTTACCCCTTAACTACCCTTATTTCTTGTTTTTAAGGGTAAAACAGTACTGTGTAAAGAAGGGCTCTAGTGACCTCGATGTTGGCGATCTCTAAAGCCCGAATTAAAAAAAAAGTACTGTGTAAAGCATAAGGTGTATTATTCATTAACAATGTGTATTTCTTATTTATTTACAAGTAATACATGCTGAGAATATTCCAAATTTTTCGCGATATTTATAAGAAGTTTTAGGCGTTGAGAAACTAAGAAAGGATATTTCATTATACGAAATTCACTATAACAATTTTTCTGCTACTAAACTTCGTTTTCATATAACCATGCATTCTATTTATTTTAAAAGATAGTTTGACGGTACTGAACGTATGCGAGCTCTATCGGTCAAAAAACTAAGTAGGAAAGTAATTTACCGTCGCTTGTAATGGGCGAGGTGTGAGTCGTTTTGCCTCCTTCCTTTCACCCTGGGTTAATTTAATTTGTTAATTTTATGAATTTTGTTAAAAATGATATAAAACAATATTTGTTCTTTTAACTTAAAGTATTATTTTACTGCGGGGGGGGGGAGGCTGAGCTACGCTCGTGTTTAGTCAATACAAGAATATTTTCAAGTAAATTATTTATGAATGAATACATTTATATATTTCATTTGATTATAATCTTTTCATTATGGAGTCTTCCCTGCACGTACGAAACCCGTTCAGGGATTACGACGCCAGCTGTTTTCCCGTGTGACAACGTCGCACTCCTGACTGTCAGCGGTAGGTTATTATATGATCCCATGGGCCAACTCGCAGTTCTAAATATTTAGACTTTCGAAAGTCGAGTTGACGGATTTTGCTTGAAGCACCGGCCGAACGCTTCGAAATGGATGACTGCCGCCTAGTCATGACGTTGAAAAGTGTTTGAAGACGTCGCCGAACTCCTCCCCCAAGCCCGGAAGCTGCTTCATGTGGTGTGGATGTAAATATCACCTTGCGAAGGAAGAGCGAAGTGAAACCGGGACGATGCAGCGTTCGTTGTCAAAACCCCATGTGCACAGTGAGGACGGTTTCACAATAAAACAATAAATAAAAAAACCTTTTTAACAACAAGTTTTTATTTAAGCGATGTAGTAAAACGAAAAAATAATTTAAGGTTTTTATTAAAGTAATGTAATGTCAAATGCTAAAGCCACCGTACATATTTCAGATTAGTAGATCCTTATAACTATAAATGTTCTTACTATTTTTATCGCTGAAAATGATTTAATATATTATGTTGAATTACTTGTGTTTGTTTGAATTACTTAGTTTGTCGTGGGAAATGCTCATTGAAATTGATACCAATTAACTGCATTGGACAGTGACAGATTGGTAAGTGCTTGTCGAAGTATGTATTTTATTTACGATTCGGGTGACAAGCTTTTTGGAAACAAATAATAAAATATAAAATGTTAAATCATTTTCAGCAATAAAGATAGTAAGAACCTACAAATGTGAAATATGATGGAGGCTTTAGCATTTGACATTGCATTACTTTAATAGAAACCTTAACTTATTTTTTCGTTTTAGTGCATGGCTTGAAAAAAAGCTTGTTTTAAAAAGACTTTTTCATTATTTTATTTTGTACTTTTTAGTATTAGAATTTGTTTATTTATTGTCATAATAATTAATCTTGCTTGTTCATTTGTAATATCTTTTAAACACAAACTTGTATTAATATAAATAAATAGCATCCGTGTCAATATTTTATTAGTGACCTTACAGTTATGTGATTCATACACCATTAATAAAAACCCTTCATCATCGATCCTTGAACTCATCAACCCTCTGAACAGTGCAAAGACGGGTAGCAAGACATCGAATTACAGTGTATGTGCTCACTTTTGGACGCCATCAATTTAGAATGACCGTGTTTGGCCGCCTTAACACAAAGCCATTAATATTCCGATGTATTCATTTTTAAAACAATTAAAATAGACACAATTCGTGTGTCGTTATTAGCGTCCCAATGAAATGTCTCCAAAATCTATTAGTTCTCATTTTTTTCAAAAGTCGTCTTCCTTGACCTGCACATTGATTTAGCCGATCGCTATGTCTCTTCTTTTCTTAACACATTTCACCCCTCTCCTATGTGGGATTGGTTCGCTGTGGTCTAATTCCTTCCTTTCGCCCAATCGCAATGTTATGTCAAATGTTACGATGTCCTCAGCTGACTGCCGCCGTAGCTGATTTGATATTATTCTCGCCTCCTCTCCGAAACCTGTTGGTGAGATTAGTTAGGGTCGCTCGCACCTCTTCCCGACCCTTCGAGTTTCGGTACTCTGAGGCCTAAAAGCTGCTTCCTAATCAAAGGGTAGGTCCACATCTTCTCATTTTCTCGCGCAGTCATAAAACTTACGTCTTATGAAAACTAAAGTTTCAAAGTAACGAAATAATCCCCCTTGTTTTAAAAGTATATTTATTGCGCTCTCTGGTGCTCGTAGGTTTCGCTTTCAACTGCCGTCCCTCAGGATCAGTTCAAAATTATATTTGCCCCTCCCGATGGCTCAGGTGTTAGCGTTCTTGCTCATTACCAAGTCATCCCTGGTTCAATTCCCGGTGGGGCCAGAAAAAGTTTGTAGCTTTTCACATAAATATCCCTGCCCATATAGTTGTGACTACTGAAAAGCGAACCCTCCTTCCTCTATCCTCCTCCTACTGCTCCTAGTCAATAACTAGTTATTACTAACCCCTACACATGTGCCAAGATGTTGGTTAATCCAGCTAACCAGCCCATATACTAACAATAACCTACCACCCATCTCCTACCTCCTATCGCTCCATGCAGATAAGCTTCAATAGCACGCTACATTTCCCATTTATAAATACTACAATAAAAAAAATTCTATTTATGAAACAAAAGAATCTGCTCTATTCTTTTGCATACGAATGTAGTATATCCAGTCTGTTGCGAATCCACTTTTCCATGACCCGACCATGTCTTCTCCACCAGAGCTATAACTAAATTGTCTCCCCTTTACTGCCCCATTCGTATTTGAACTCCTTTGTGAAGTTTTTATATAAAAGTTGAATACACTTCTGACTGTTTTAGAGATAGATTGTTCCTAGTTGAAGGCATAATGCTCATGTAGCAAAATTATATAACCTGTCTAATAATAATGTTTGATTTGCACTGTGAAACTCTGAGACAAAGCTAAGAAGCTAATTACTTCCTGATAGTTTATCTAAATTCAACATAACTTCATGAGTTAGCTCAGCAATGGCATATACTGTGTATACACCTTTTTTAAAGCCATACTGAGAGGGACTTCAGAAATAATTATCACTCACGTTCAAACATAATTGAGTCAGTTTCAATGATCTTTGATACAAGTATATTTGTAAGTTATTAAGAGTATAAGGAAATAGTTTCATGTTTATTACCATAAAAAACATAAAAAAGGTAAATATAATTGAAATGTTTTGTATCATGATTGTGTCTGGGAGCCACTCAATACAAATATTATTAACAGTCATTCAAGTTACAATATATTTAATCTACTTGTAATTTTAATAATCAAATCACATTTGTCTATGCTGTAACATACCATGTGTGTATTTTCACTGATTTTATTTTTACCTTAAACATCAGCTGCAGATTATTCAAATTATTGTAAAATATTATTTGTTTCTATTTTTCTTGTAATTGATAATTTTTTCCTGTGTTGCTCTCCAGAGTGAAGATTGGTATGCATTATCTGGAATCACACCTATAGGTGAATGGGGTTCATTGCGATTAAGAATTCGTTATGTTCATGATCTTATTATGCCTCAAGAAGAATACTCTCCCATGCAACAACTTGTGCTTGACCCATCACTGGAAGTGGTTAGGGCACTTGCTGACATATGTCACCTTGATCGTGTACCTCTAGCAAACTCACTTCTGAGGATATTTAGGTAATTCTAAGTTTCACACTTTTATCTACCACTGAAGCATAAAATAGAAAGAAAATTCTAGTCTAGCGATGGAGAGGAAATTGATTAGGTTTTTCAGTTGCATTTTTTTTAAATTGAAAAACTTAACTGGCACTGATAAAATGTCAGTTCCATTTTAAATTAAATGATGTGCACCTACCTGTTGCTCTGATATGACCATTAAATTTGATTTCTCTCTCCCTCCCTTCTTTCTACCTTACTGTATGCTTTGTTATATTTGTGAGTGTGCAGTGGATTATTTAAGAATATGTTCATTTTTTTTGTGATTAAACATTATTATAGCATCTTGAATATATCACTCCTCTTTTTTGTCTGTATTCCTCTTTTTGGTTTGAGAAGTAATGTGAATGAAATCATTCTACAATTTATTTTGCTCATCTAATGTTGTTTCTCATAGTATAGTTTTTGTTATGAAGTTTTATGTTTCTTTTAAGATTGAGGTACATACCTGAAAATACGGATGAATTTACTATTCTAATAAAGGTTTACGTGCTGTGTCAAATGCCTCCTACTCCAAAAGTGTGATTGGCATAATCCATAACATCACCAGAATTTTTGCATATTTTGAACATTCATTTGACATTTTTGAAGTTTTTAATTAAAAAGATTCAGAAAAAGTATTTGATCCACATAGTAGACACTATTAAACTTCAATATTCTGGCTCAATTTTTCTCTCTGAAAATGTAAAATCAGAAATTATATTTATAAAAAATACACACAGGAACTGGATTTACGCACAGACACTGAAAAGCTGGTTTATGCAATACAATATAATAGCATGTTTGTGTAGTTTCTGCGTTTTTGTAAACATGTTTTGTGTTTATATCATGTTCAATTGTCCTGTTGTTTTGTTTCTTGTTATTTGTTATTATTTGATCATCTGACGACTTAATACAAAGTCAAACATTGTGAGCTCTTCACAAAATATAGGTTTTATTCGTCTATAAAAGGTCGTAAGTCTTTAATTATTTATTTACTTAGATTAGATAATAGACGTTTATTGTAGTGGAATTATAATTGTAAGTGGAGAGTGTGCCGACATCACGCAATATATATTTAATTTCAGTTTACTGCGGACAAAACAGTTCTGCGGCAGGTTTTCTCGAGGTACTCCCGTTTCCCCTGACTTTCATTCCACCACAGGTTTCAATCACCATTATTAACATCACATTTCCATCTTGGTTACGTAAATCCACTGAGAAAACGGTGATAGAACTCTTTTGTGTCCATCACAATGCCAGTAAAAAAACAAATACCGTCGTATATTTCAAAAATTGTGCAAATTGCTGGAATTTTTAAATTGTGCTATCTAAATTAGTGTGGAAGTTTAAAACTTACAAAAATTATAGAACAGAAAAAATATGGAGTAATAACTGGTAAACAGAAGTTCGAGGAACATAAAAACTGTATTTGTCCACACAATCTGATTTTTCATGAGAACAAATCTCTTAAATGAGGAAAAATCCTCATCTTTCTTAACTTATTAAATTTTTAGTATTTATTTCAAATTGTCTGTGTTAACTCGGCACTCCCTGGAAGAAAGAATTCGTTGTACCAGCGCTGTCCAATTGGTGACTAATCGAGTTGCAGTACATTTTACATTGTCTACTTCATCAAACGTTTGGGGGTACATCTGTGTGTTATAAATCTATGCTGTCAGATTTAATATTTGACAAGGTATGATTGGGAAGAGAAAATGTAAATAAAGTCCGGAATTACCCCATCAATATGAAAACGTTTTATTTCCCCCCTTCCCATGGCACCATAGGTGTGCTGGGGATGAGGACGGAATTTGGAGTCAAACGGCCCGAATTGAGAGCTAATTCTATTATATCGTCTCCTATATAATTCCCAATAGTTTAATCTCGAACGTCGTTATAGATGTATTTGGTTGGTTCAGAGTTCGATCAGGTTGTGTGTCGAAAAAGTTATTCATTCTTTCAGTCACAGTTTCCAATTTACTATAGTAAATGTACTATCAGAAAAGCAGTTAAAGACAGCCTATGACCATGTGGAGGACAATAAACTATTTTACTAAAAATTAACCAATTTACGCAAAATTCTTCCTCAGGACTTCCAACTACAAATTAATTAGTTTAAATTTAATTACATAATAAAAAACATTACATCTTTTTTAAAGTTACGTGAACGTATCTTTAAATTTCTGAATTATTAGCACTTTCATGGTTATTTACAGCGCATACATTTTGTAACATCTTACTCGACTTCCGTTCTCTCTCCATCATTATACAAATTACAACATAACCAGTTTCAGCCGTCTAAGGCTGCGCGCGCTTGTGATTTTTGTTAGGGTGTCAAGTCATTGTCACTGTCAATTCACCGAAGGTTTTTTGACTGCTCGCACTTACGGTGATAGTCACTCAGTTTACTTGTCATTCGTCAAGATGGTCGAGGTTTCGAGTAGTCAGTGGTCTGTGCACTAGCCATTAGAAATAGGAAAAGGTACAACCAGGGTTCGAATTAAAGGGAGAGATGGCAGGGAATTTCCCCCCTTACGACTTTCTTAACTTCTGCATCTCTTGTTTATTCCTCTTCGGGGAAAAATAATTCCACCTCTCGTTATTGTCAACATTTATCAAAATTAAGCATTAATTTCAAGTAATGTGCGGAAAATATTTCATTGAATGTATGAACATCATAAGAATGCACTTTAGAAATTTTTGGTATATAAGAAAAATAATAGTGTATTTAGATTATGAAAATTGAATATAAAATTACAAAAACTGTGGGGTCATTTTCTATACCTCCCTAAATGTAATGGTATTTTCTTGACAATTTCATAAAGAGAGATTGAATGAAAAGACAAACTTTAAAAGTTCTGCAACCTCAAAATTTTCTTTAATTTAATAACTGGGTAAATGGTCCCTCCCAAGGAACACCACCTTAACGAAGCACTGTCCATGTGGGTGGTGAGGGTTTGTGCGTACCAATGAAGCAGAGAGCTATGCCGGCGGTAGCGTAGCCACCAACAGGGACCGGTCTCTAAGCCGGACAGGTCTCTGCCGAGGTATCAGACAAGCGTGTTCCACAACGACCTATCTTCCCCAACCATTCCTATTTCCTTACCACCTGCTGCCTTGTAGGAGGGGGAAGAATCCCCAAAGGCTAAGGGAAGGGAAAACCCTGACAGAAAACTAACAGCAACTCCATAGGCTGTTGGGTGGGAAACTACCAATGGAATTGAACAATGGGCTGATCCCCCGTTGCTTCTAAATTAATGGGATTAAGGAACCTCAGGACAAACCTCGGGATGCAAGACTAAATTGGAAATGAATAAGGCAAAAAATTATCGATATGAATATTGGAACATGGAATTTGAGAAGTGCTAATAGTATTGGTGATCTTGGACTTGATGACTACAAATTGCATATCATAGCAATTCAAGAAATTCGATGGGAAGGAAAGGGTGTTATGGATATAGGTAATTATACTATAATGTTCAGTGCAAAAGAGAATGGGAGCAAAGAATTCGGGTTCGCCTTTGTTGTACATAAAGACCTTAGGACTAACATAATTGACTTCAAACCAATTAATGAACGAATGTGTATTATTAGACTCAAAACAAATTTCTTCAACCTGACAATTATTTATGACCATGTACCTACAAATGTAGAAGGTGAAGTAGATAAGGAATTGTTCTATCATGAAATAGAGAGGTGATATGACATATCACCCGGCCATGACGTTAAAATTATCTTAGGAAACTTTAATGCTTAGGGAAAGAAGTCGTGTATCAGGGAACAATAGGAAAGTATTGTCTTCATTATGAAATGAAGAAAGACTTATCAATCTAGCAAAGTGTAAAAATATGGACTTATCGTCTACTTGCTTTATTCACAATGACAAACATAAAGAAACATGGAGAAGTCCAAGTGGGACAGGATATAAAATAGACCACTTCCTTATAGACAACAGAGGGGCCAGTAGTGTCATCGATGTAAGATCTTTTCGAGGAGCTAACTGCGATTCAGATCATTACTTAGTTAAGATTAAGTATCGCGACCGAATAGCAGGGACTTAAAGGAAGTGCAAAACAAAAGAAATTTATGGTTGAATTACAGAAGTTAAATATAAGAAATTAATATCAAAAGAAGAAATCGGAAGGTTTAGTTCATGGTACGCAAAAGAATTGTATAGAGGATGACGAATTCGTTGAAACATATATGTGTGTGTGTGTGTATGTATATGTATATATATATATATATATATATATATATATATATATATATATATATATATATATATATATATATATAATATTTTTT
>NNCF01126499.1:231605-266699 GCA_002313205.1 Laupala kohalensis
AAAAAAAAAAAAAAAAAAAAAAATACTTAAATATGGAGGAGAGCATTTATGGAAACAGCTCTATTATATTATAAGAAACATATGGATGAAAGAAGTTATGCCTGAAGAATGGAAGACCACCATTATCTGTCCTGTATACAAGAAAGGAGACAAACTACTCTGCGAGAACTATAGGGGTATCAGCCTGCTTAATACTGGTTATAAAATCCTTACTAATGTGATACATGGAAAATTAACACCATATGTTGAAAATATAATTGGAGATTATCAAGCAGGCTTTTGTAGAGGTAGATCTACTGTAGATCAAATATTCACGTTGAGGCACTTATTAGATAAATGTAAGGAATGCAATCTAAAAGTACACCAGATATTCATAGACTTCAAGCAAACCTATGATAGTATAATTCGACAACAACTGTATGATACAATGAAATATTTCAAAATTCCTGATAAGTTTGTAAAGATGACAAAACTAACGATGCAGGACACAACAGGGTTAGTAAGAGTGCAGTCAGTGGTCGTGGACTCCTTCCCCGTAAGTAATGGTTTGAAACAAGGAGACAGCTTAGCACCTATGCTTTAATTTGGCTCTAGAAAAAGTCATTGGGCAATTGGATATTGATCCAACGAGAACTAGCACTAATTGAATGACTCAAATTATAGGATATGCAGATCATACTAAGCAGAAGCCGAAAAAATGTCAATTAGCAGTATATTAAATTGGAGACAGCAGTAAAGGGAATGGATCTAGAAGTAAATATAAATAAAACAAAAGCTATGATACTGACACGAAACAGTCATAAATTTGAACAATATTTCATTGGTAACATAAATATAGAGGCAGTCTCTTCGTTCAAATACTTAGGTACAGAGGTCACAATAATAATGATGAAGCAGCCAAGATTGAAAAAAGTGTGTCTCGCAAACCAAACCTACTTTGCTCTGCAGATTATTAATAAATAAATTACTTGATCGAAGAAGCAAAATAAATATCTATAAAACACTTATAAGGCCAGTATTCACGTATGGATACGAAACCTGGATTCTGGGAGAAAACTCGAAAGAAAAGTTATTGATATTTGAAAAAAAAATCTTAAAAAGGATACAAGAAGGGGAAATTTGGCGGATAAGATACAATAGTTAATTAAGGGACATGTTCAAGGAATATAATGTAGTTGAATGCATACAATTCCAAAGACTAAGATGGGCTGGACATATACAAAGAATGTCTGATCATAGAATACCAAAGAAAGCACTCTTAGAATGAATACATTACAAGACTGGAAGAGGAAGGCAGAGGATCGAGAATTTTGGAGGCGACGAATAGAGGAGGCCATGGCTGTAGCGCCACAGAAGAAGAAGGTACAGATGAGGGGTACACGGAAATAAATACTCGGATTATCCACTGTGGAGTGATATGTGATAAATGGAAAGTTCTACAGCATGTTTGCAAAGCTATGGGTAATTTTTTCGCTACTTTCAAATGAGCGTCAGAAATTTTGACGAGTTGTTAGGTTACCTACCATGTACGAAAATACAAGAATGAGAATTGGCTCTTACCTGTTTTGCTGGAAATTCAACGAGGAAAATTGTTTTATATAAATGTTTCTCGAAAACCTGGCCGTTTTGCGACAAGAAGGCAAAAACTGCGAACGTGCACTTTGGGGGTGACGGGGTGCGTGGAACCGAAAAATTTGTGGAGTGTTAATAATCGTGAGCAGTGATATATTCTACATCTTATATCAAGTTTTAAAACTTAAAGAATTGTTTTATCTATTTTTGCTAATTTCAGTTTACTGAGGGGGTGACATTTTGTAACAAATGCGCGAATGACTATTTCACCTACGGACGCGGTGACAGTTGCGTCAATGGCCTGTCGCCGGACCACACGAACTCCCCGTTGTCTCGTATTCAAATGCGCACACCACCATAAGTACCCATAGATGTGACGAGTGTGTCAAAAGAGTCATGGTGACAAAAATCACCAGTGTACGCCTAGCCTAAATGCTTCCAGACTCAATATACATTTATACAAAATTATTCTCAAGTTCTTCTCAAGGTATACCCATCGATGTATGCTACTGAATTGCTTGCTGCAGTGTCATACAGTGAGCGAAAACGATCCGACTCGTTTGCGTCACCCATCACTATCAGACGAAATTTGATTTAGATATTTTTTAAATTGAACGTTAAACACGTGTTCTTGCTTAGCACAGAGACTTACAGGCCCAGAGCTTCGGAATTTGGCCTACATGTTCTCCGGGTTTGGTCACCTCGAATCTCCGAACGATTTCTCGAAATTCGAAATTGACGTTTCTTACGTTACGTTCGGGCCCAGATATTCGAAACTTGGCCCACGTGTTTTACTGAAATAGTTTGCGTGGACCATTGATGTTTCCCCCCTCTGAAATTCGTTGTGGGTTTTTCTTTTCTCAATTTTTAATATTTTGTGAACTGACCAGCGATGGGACCGAAATGAAGACATGGAACTTCGAACTTTTGGAACCGGTGGTCTTCACGATAGTCCACGTAGACTTTGGAACGGTCTCTTCGAAATTCAAATTAGATTTTTCTTTATTTAAATTTAAGTGGTATTTGATGTCAGTCATGGAGCAATGAGCTTTTGAAATTCGACACACGTGTTATCAAAAGTGGGTCCAAGAGCATTACCCAGTCATTTTTTGGAAACACGGTTTACATTTTCCATACATACGAGAATGGTGATTTAGAAAGAATAATAAACTTTATTGTTGAAAAACCAATTACAAACTGCATATGACCATGTAGGGGATAATAAACTCCATGTAGGGTTACTCTCCATAAACAATCAAAGGACCATCCCACCAATTCCGATCAAAGGATATTGTTGCGTAGGGGGAAAGTCTGGTTGCATTAGCGACCCAAGCTTTGTCTTCCACAAGATAAATAATAATGCTTTCAACTTAGATTTTCTAAGCGTAACGATTTATTAACGTGATTGGTAAAATTGACACCGTATGACGTACGGTGTAATTAATGTGCCGCTTGGGCGAGATCTCTCACTTATACACTTCAAGAACGGATTGTTCTGCCTTCCGGGAGTGTAGCGTCCACGGTGTCGATGTGCAAGGCTCGACGTCGGGACTTGAAGATCGCTGGTTCAGTGCTGATGGGGCTTGGAGATGTGTTCCATTGGTATGAAGTCTCCGGATTTCAGCGTTGTTGAAGTTCAGCTTGGAATCGAATATTCTCTTCGGGATCGCTTGAATAAGCTCCTCGAATCGTAGAATGCGTATTTTGGATCTCTGCTGTCAGGATATATGCGAGGTTCAGCTTAGAATGTATTCTCGGCTAAGTTTCACTTGTAGCGTCTCAGTGAGTGATGTGAACTCTGGCAGGCATAGTGTGATTATGGTTATTAGGTTGTCAGGGTCTCGGGTTCAGGATAAGGACATCTGACAATCTAAGTCATATTAAACTTGATACGTCCCTTCAAGGGACGGGTCTTGCAGAGGTCGTTATGAAGTGATTATTTATGTACTGCTGCGTGTATCTGTGTGCAGTTCTTTGCATAGAATTCATTTACTAAAACATTTATGTTTGCATAGAGCACTTATGTTTGTTTACGGTTCCTTGTGTAGGATTTGCGGGCCTTGGATTTCATCGGCCATGTCCTTGATGCAGAAGGCCGTGTTCAGTTTATAAACACATATGGTGGACGTAAAGATATATTGTGAATGTGTGCATTTGTTGTTCATTGGAACAGCATGGAGTGGTATCATCAACTACTTTATGCTTGCGAGCAGGTTGATGGGGCGTGGGCATTATGAAGAGCGTATGTATGGCGTGCACCGTATGATATGTGGTTCCCACAGATATAATTGTGCAATAGTATTCACTCTAACAAAGCAAAGCTGGTAGACTCATTCTCTTATTTTGAAGGTCAAGTGTGCATTGTGTTGCCATATGTCCGGGTTTCCCCGGATTTGTCCTAGTTTTAAGGGCATCCGTACAGTTTTTCAGTCCATTGAGGTATTTTAAATGTGAAGAAGACTAATGGACATGATCATTTGAAATGCATACGTGACATTACGAAAGTTAAATTAGTTTGTTGTCCTCCATGTGGTCATATGCACTTTGTAACTGATTTTGTTATTTTGTGTTTTGACAATAAATTTATTTATTACATATAAGCTTTAGCTCAAAAATCCAGTTTTCAGTCTCTTAGTCCCAAATTTGATTTTGTTGATGGCAACCCTAAGTGTACAAAACTTCAAGGAAAACTGAAGTTCTACTTTGAGGGATGAGAGAGGATTGGTTTTCTAAAATCCCATGTAGCTCATTTGCATTTTGAGATAATTAATGAGCCTTTGATTCAAATATAGTGTAAAAATTACAACAACAAAACAACAGCTCCTTTCTTTCCCCAGCAAATAAGCTTACAAAAATACCTTTTTTCTGTAGATAATTGGCAACACATTGTACCTTTTCTAGTATAGGGGTACTCCATGAGTCCTCCTAGACTAGAGAGAAAGTGTTTGGTTGTTGGAGCAATTTATAGCAAAAAGAATTGAAATGCAGAAAACATAAAAAGATCCTGACTATAAAGACATAACAGGACCATTATATCACTGTTTTCCTTCAGTTAAGAGTATAATGCACATGTAGTGCACAAAAAAATGTTTACTAGTGAAATTTGTTCAACCAGGCACCAGATTTGAACTTGGCCTACGTTGTTATGCTGTATATTTCTGCGTTATATGGAAAAATTGAAGTTTTCACAATCTTTGGTATCAAATAAACAAACAATTAAAGTCTTTATTTTGTACATTAGTAAGATTATATCAATATTGTTTTATATCGATTAAGTGTGATATTTACATGTGATATTTGTAATGTATAGATATGAACGAAAGGAGGCTGATTTGCTCAAGACACTTAATGAAGCTGAAATTGAAAAGGAAGAAGAGACATCCACCCTCTTTCGAGCAGCTTCTCTCACAACAACACTCATGGATTTATACATGAAGTCTGTGTGTACTGGTTTCCTACAGTCCGCAATTCAAAATACTATTTTGAAGCTTTTGGAGTCAAAACAGTCTTGTGAGGTAAATCCTTATGCATTAATTGTTGTTGCATTTTAACTCTTTAAAAAAATGTAAACATTTTTGAAACTATATGATGAATGAATAAGATTTACACATTATGTAAAATAATGTGTCAGATAATGGGTTTGCTGAAGATGTTCTCTCTCTCTCTCTCTCTCGCCTCATACCTCAGTTTTTAGGAAGTATTTTTAAATACCTGACCTAACCATGTTTCAACTATTTTGAATAAGTTGTTGGGGAAGCAGAGAAATGTTGCATTTTTATAATGTGTTATAACAAAAGTTCTTTTTGAAGGAGATCTAATAATTTTAGTCAGAGTATTTAATGGGGGAAAGTATTTTGTGTTGCGTTTCTTCTGGTGTATTATTATGCGAGTTTAGAAAGTCGTTGGTCAAATTTGAGCTATTTCTCAATCAGAATGCAGAGGTGAACAGCAAAGATGATAAAGTAAGTCCCAAGGCAAGCCTTTTTATATTCACATACTATTTTGTGAAATCATTATAACTGCAAATTATATGCAAAAATAGAAACACAACTGTATATATCCATTCATAGTTATGAGTGTATATCATTGGTGTGTCATCAGTTTTATTATATTTGTCTCCATTAGTACATCCTACAGAGGAATTATCTGGTACCACATTTTGAAGTCTTTTTCTGAAAATTAGTACAATTTATCTGAACTTTTTGATGCAGAATTTTCTTGTGAATTTTTCCTCATTGCTCTTGGCACTCATGCTTTGTTGTTCTCTTTTTTGTTGGATGCTGTAGATTATTTCCTAAATATATAGTTGTTTTTTTTTATTACTTTAAAAATGTTTAATGGAACTTTCTTAAAAATATTTGTAATGGTAGAAATTTCATATGTACTTTTTCAGTAGGAAATTCGTACCTACCTACATACCCACCTACCATATAATTTATTTTACTGTATAACAGATGGAAAAGCATTTACTGTGCCCCCTTTTCGAAATAAGGTTTTTAAATCTCCTTGTTTTCCTCTAATTCATCTCGGTGAATTTAACTTGTGAGGATTATGCTTAATTGTTTATACACAGAAATACAAAATGTAGGTAGTAATTTAATTCATACAGTGAAAAGCTTGGATAGGGTTTATTTCTTTCACAGTGTCAACTCTAATTTAATCTTATGTTTGAAAAGTATGTGAAAGACTAAAAGAGGAGTAAACCGAAAATAGTAAGAAATTTTAAAAATATACCTAATTCGCCAATAATTTCGCGCAAAATGCCAAATATCATGGTTTTGCTTAAACACTTCCCCTCCCTCCTGCCCACCCCCCTTTCGATTTCGCGTTTTTTTCGCGCGGCGTTTTTTGAATCAGCAGGTTACCATGAGGTGTTGTACCTGGGTTTGAACTAGATCCGATGCTATTCCAAGAATTTCACGCAGTTCGTGTTTGCAGAACAATGGGGGTCTCTACTGATTAATAAAATGCTTTGCTAATGTAGAGATAAATTTAAATGTTATAATATTTTTGAATTTTTAAGATAATAGTTTTCCAAAAAAATTATGGTAGTTAATTTATTAATTTTTAGATGGCGGCCACATACACGAAAATTGTTCCAAACATTGTAGTTAACTCCAGTACTTCAATACTCTTTTTCTAGGACAAGATCTTGTAAAAAACAAAACAAAGGGGGACAGATAGTAAACATTATATTAATCATGATGTTTCACATCTGCTCTTCTGAATATAAATAGTAAAGAAATATGACCTCAGTCACCTGCTTATTATTATTCACTTGCTATGAATGAACTAACACACCCGACGAAATCCTGCATTAGAAACAAAATGTTGTGTTACTTTTAAGTTTATTATCCGAAAATTGTTTTTACAAAGTTGTGACGTGTATTACATTTTATTAATTTGAGTCAAAATTAAATTGTCTGCTAAAAACTCGTGTTGTTTTTCATTATTATTTATTGATAGAAAACATATTGGAAACCACTGTATCTGGGTTTGTATTTGATACGAAAATTGTTACGATCAACTGAGAGTGGATGCTAAATGCATTCAAAAACTTTATTAAGGCTCATGACTATTTTGTTCCTCTTCTTCAAATGCCCTATCAATAAGTATAATTATAATAAATAATATAATGGCAACATAATAACTATAATATAATAGCATGGTTTTTCATTTACTTATTTTAATTTGCTGATAACTCGCAATATACCTCTCACCTTTCTATTCTGTTCATCTTTCTGTAGTCTATTGAACTTGAAAATAGTTGTAAGTTTTAAAATTATAATTCAGAAAATTCTCATTTTGAAATCATAGTTGAGTTTTTTCTGTATCTGTTAGTACATGTATGGATCATATTATTTAATTAATATTTAATTTGTTTGCATTTATCTTTTGTATTCCATTGTCTATTTCTTTGTGTAGTTGAATCCTACAAAAATGGATTCACCAGATGACGCTTGTGCCAATGCTGAATTTCTTCTTCAAATATTGGATGAGGTGACACTCTCCATTTTTATGTCCGCAGATGCCTGCCCTAGGTATGAATGAGATATAAAGTCATTTTTAAGTAAAATATGAAACATATTTTGTTCTGAAAGTCAATATATTTTCAGAACTTTGCGGTACATTTGTGGATGTCTCCAGCGAACTGTGATGAGTAAATGGCCTCATGAAAGATTAGTACGCACACGTGTTGTAAGTGGATTTATATTCCTCAGGCTTTTGTGTCCTGCAATATTAAATCCCCGACAATTCAACTTAATTTCAGGTAATTTTCCAAAAATTCATGACTTAAAAAAAACAAGAGTTGATAGCCATTTTAGTACATGAAATGTATTGTCAGTTACCTTTGTTTGTGACCTCTTGTTGTAACATGTTGCATATTCCATGGCAACAATGTATGCTATTAAAATTCCAGCTACTGACTTTTTCATTTACATTTATTTATTTCTCTTCTTTTTTATACGGGGAATTATTTCTAATGTTTTCCATAGCTTGTAACAAGTTTTATTTTCAATAATTATCTTCTGCTTTATATGTGCCAAACATTTACTGAGAAGATAAACCTATAAGGAAACTTAATTTGTACAGAAATCTTTTCAATTGCAGTGAACTCCACTGCCAGGTAATGGATTAATTAAGTTATGTTGAATGAAAATGGATGACGGGACTGAGATTCGAACTCGGGACTTTCAGTTTAATGCACTGATGCGCTTACCAACTGTGCAACACGTTTGCATCTGGACCTAATCTACTGTTGACATTCAACATAACATAATTAATCTGATACCTGGCAGTGAGGTTCACAACAATTTAAGAGATTTATGTATATTTGTGAACTCCAGAATTGGAAAATGCCATCCACAATCAAGTACTTTTTAAGAGAATTGTCTCACATGAAGATTCTTATCTCTATGAGATCATCTCAAAGGTCGGTGGGTTTTGCAATTTGAAAGTCAATGGTAGACTAGGCCCAGAGGCAAAAATCAGTGAGTTGTTGGGTTGATGAGAGGGAGCCATGATTGAACATGTTATCAGTGTCAACCTTGGCACTGATGGGTACATTTATTCTGTAGCCCCCCATCCTGGCAAGGATTTTTCTCCAAGTTGTCCTTCGGGTAGAGACAGATTTTTTATAGTTTCGCTCGGGTCTTGCCTAGAGGCATCATCTATTGCAATAATTAATCTCGAATTAAGTGTTATTTAATTGTTACAATTTATAAACAATACTTTCCAAATAATTTATAGTTTATTAATAATTCATACTTCTGAAAACTTTATTTTGTGTTTTATTAAATACAAATTTGTTGGTATTATGTTAATTTTATGACATGTACCAAACCATTTTAATTGTTAGGAACGTGCTGGAACGTTAAATCTGCCTCTGCCTTAGGACCCTTCATTGGAATTGATAGGATGGTCCCTTGCTTGCCTTTGGAGAGTAAATTAGTTTATTGTCCTCCACTTGATCAAATGCAGTGTGCACTGCTTGTTTGACAATTAATTAATTTGTTTAATGTAACACAAAGAACAAGGATTGATGATTGATGATGGCAGGATTTGACGCTCATTCAAAGTGGAACCGTATTGATCCATGTCATTTAGGAATGACAGATTGAAGTCACGTGCCAACCGTGATACACAATTTTGTTGAGACCGGGATCTTCTTCGACACTACAAAAGTTGAGCGATCGAAGGTGCCTTGACGCTAACTTCAAACTGCAAGTTCTAAATTATGCTCAGACACATGGCAATGAAGCAGCGGCAAGAGAATTCAAAGTAGAGACAAATTCTATGTGGATTTGGCGATTTCAGGAGGAGAAGTTGAACAGCATCATAAAATTCTCATGATTATACTTAATGAGAGCCAACCATTTCCTGTGGCATTTTGAATGAACATTTTAAAATTTTTCTTTAGAAAGACATTGATTTTACTCTTCTTTTTTATCTTTTCTCATTTCGTCTCTCTTTCTCTCTCCTTCTCCTACTCCATTTTTTTTTGTCGGTGGTGATGGAGTCGTCGTCTAAATTTTGCCTCCTAAAATAAGGGTGGACCTAGATTTGAGTAAATACTTAAAGAGCTCCTCTTGATACTGCTGAGCACTAGTCAAATTTTTTTAAATTTAACTCGCAATGCAGTGCCCTGTTCCTTTTACTTTTGGCTATTTCCAGGGAATATTCTTCTCAACCATTAACCTCTTTCTGCATCCACTATATCAATGTCTGTGATTATTGTTCTTGCATTATGTAATTATTTCAACTCACCATGATCACTTTCCTCACACACATTACTCTTCCTACATACCTTTCCATTGTTTTGTAAACTCTTTCGTCTATAAGGGCTCTAATGACCTTGACGTTGATGAGCCCTAAAACCCCACAAAATAAAAATCTTTCATCTATTATTTTGCCTTCCATTCACATCTGTTATATCCACCTCACTTGTAAAACGCTCGCAGTTGTGCGTTTACCTGTTCCCACTTGTAATAAATTGTAATATTTTTCTTTGTCCTGCCACTTATGTACTCTATATGTGAAGCAAATGTCAACCTCTCGTCCAATATTATTCCCAAATACATTTTTTCTCTGTTAATCTTTAACCGCCAGTATTATAATTTTATAATTTGTTCTCTATCCCTTTTCCCTCGCATTCCAATCACCATTTGAAATGTTTTTGTTCTCAATAACACCAACCACTTTCTTTTTCTCTTTTCATATTTTCTTAACAACTCTGTTCCTTTCTTCTCCATTTCCATCCTGCTGTTACAATATTTAAATAACAGAAGATCATCCACATATGCAATCGCCTCCTCCCCTTCCTCTTCCATTTACAGTAATACTTAATTTAATATTACATTCTAATATGAAATATTAAATAATAATATTGATTGTAATATTGGCTAGTGATGCTTTCCTGCGGACATCCTCTACTCATTTTCTCAGGTCTCAATTCCAATAATACTTTTTTTTCCCCCAAAGTATTTCTTTATTAGTTTAATCACTTTCTTCCCAAGTTACATTCTTTTTAAACATTCAAGTAGTTCTTCCCAGTTTACATTGTCAAATGTTCCTTCATAGTCAATCAACATGAGAAGAGCTTATTTTGTTTTGCATCCTCTGTCCCTTTGCCTTTAACTAACCCATATTGTCATTTACTAAAATTGTTTGATGTCTGCTTTGCTTGTACCTCTTTCCCTATAATACTATCCTAAATCTTTCCCTGTACTGGAAGCTTTGAGATAATACCCATAGAAATAGCATGTATTATATAATTTTACCAAGCCTAGTATATACCAGTTTTGCATGCACTGCACCATTTCATTTGTGATGTTATTAAATCCTCCACTTTTATTTTTCTTTAGTCGCATAATTATTCCCTTCAGTTCTATTTCATTTACCCATTCCTCTACCTTCGCTGTGTCATCATAGTCCACTTCTAGTAGTCTGACCCTCTCTTCTGCTACTAGCAATTTGTACTTCATAAGTGTTTCCCCAGTGTCCTTACATCCTTGTCGATGCCATATCTTCTTCTTCATCTTATATTACTTCTTGCATTTTTGACTCAGTTCTTCCTGTTGATGCTGTTTCTGTCCCTTCCGCTGCAGGTAGCTTATTTTGCGCTTTATCTGCAGGAGTTCTCTATTCCACCCTCATTGTCCTATCCGATATCCGTCACTCTTCTTCCAACAATATTTTTCCCCCCTTCATAGCATGTCAAATTGTATCCCATCCACTCTTCAATCATGTCCTCTTCTTCCCCGTATGCTATATTCTGATCATCTTCCTTCTCCTCTTAATGATACCTTTCCCAATCTACTCTTCTGTAGTTCAACTTTTCCCTACCATACTCCGGCTCTTCCCTTTCATTTCTCTTGATGATATTAGTTATTGACCTATGGTGACTTACTATCTTTCATTCCACACCCCATTCTCTTACTTCCTCATATTTCTCTTTATCTGTCATCATCATGTCTATTATTGAGCTTCCATTTAATGTTTTGAATGTACCTTTCTGTAAGTATTACAAAATCTCAATTGGTTTCTCATTTTTTGTTTTCCAACAGGTTTCCTTTCTCATTCAGTATTTTATCCCTCAACATCGGAGATTGTGCATTCCAGTCCCCACAGAGTATGACATTGTGTTTCACATAATGCTGTACAATCTTCTCTACTATGTCAGACTTTTCACCCCTTCTTCATGTATTGTACAAAAACATTCACTAACAATGCTATTCCATCTTTTCACAATATAGTCATTACAAAATTCATCTATGCATAATATCTCAATATATTTATTCATTATAACAGTTGCCGCTTTACCTCCTTTTTCATGTATCACTTGATATCCATGTAGCAATCCTTTCAACTGTCCTTGCCACATATATGGCTCCTGTAATGCATATATGTCTATCTTGTTTCTTTGTATATACTCTACCATTTCACTTGTTCCTGCTTTATTTCCTTGTATGGTTAGTTGTAATACTGTAATAACCATCATCAAGTGTTTGTTGTTGCAAAATTTCCCTCATCCACACCTACTCTCCACTTGTTGTATCTTTCACGGTGTCCGCTCTCCAGTCATAGTTTTTACATTTCACCAACCTGTCTTTCTCAGTACATTTTTCAAAACTGTGCCTCTGTCCTCTGCAGTTTCCCTCTTATCCTTACTATTTTTCGCTTAATGGCCATAACGTTGACATTTATTGCACTGTGCCAGCTCTATATAATCAACACCGTATTATGTGAATCCAATACACACTCCTATCTTTTGCTGCGCTGTTAGCCCCTTATTTTTCTGTGGGACTTTAGGGCTCGTCAATGTTGTTGTTGTTGTTTTGGGGGGTGGGGGCTTTACAGCTCATGTCGACATCAAAGGTCATTGGAGCCCGAAAAACTTGTACAGGTAGGGAAAATGCAGTTATGCACTAGGGAGAGCCATCATGACTTCCCGCGTGTGGGACTCGTCGAATTCAACCCTACCCACTAAAAACTCTCCTGATCTACAACATACCAAAACATATCTCACAACATACATCAAATGGAGGGGGGCACATAACATGAGGGGGGACAAAAAATGAGAAGAATGAGGAAAGTGAAAGATAACCTAGCCTTAATAGCGTCGGGATCATAAAGAACAAGAGGTGACCAAGGAAGGTCAGAAAAGAGAAAGGAAGGAGCATGGCACAAGTAAGTGGAAGTAATGCCAGACTCAGCTTGGGGCCCCGTNTATACTGTCAGACAACTCCCTTTGTAGATCCTCGTTTTATCTGTTGTTTAAACCACTTTTCCATTTCCTCCTTACTTACACCATAGACTATTATAGCCAGCATTATCTGTCTCTCACCTACATTTACATCTTCACTCTTGTCTAGCCCCTCCTGTACTATTACCTCATTCTCTGCACTCAGCGCACATAATATCAAGTTTACTCACCTCATTGCCGAACTATTCCTATTCCTCAATATTTACATTTTTCTCTTTCCTCTTGCTCTGGTCTTTCAGAGTATCTTCTAAATGTTGCTCATACTCTTTAATTCTATCTTCTTCATTTCCTCCGACTCCCAAACTTTTTCAGCTCTTCTGTCATCTTTTCCTGTAATATCGTTTATCTACTACATTTATTATCCTCTTCTCTGCCCTAGGTGCATCCATTCCTTCTCTTTGCTGTATCAAGTTTGTTGCTGTTCAGTCTATCCTATCTGTCAATTCTCCCACACTTTCTATTAAATTAAGCTTCCCCTGTAGATCTTCATTTTTCCCCATTCTATTTTCAATATTTGCCATAATTCCTCCAACTCAATTCGCATTTGATCCTGCAATTCTCCTGGTATTTTCCTAAATTTTTCACCATTGAAAATCTCCTTTAGCTTGTCATACCTTTTTTGAAGCGGTTGTTCCTCCTTTATCTTCGTCCCTTTTATGATGATGATGATAATGGGGCTTTAGGGCTTGTCAACATCAAGGTCCTTAGAGCCCTTTGTTTCAGTTCTGCTAGTACGCACTGTTATTCCCTCCTTTCCTTATATTTCCTTCACCTCACTGCGTCCACTAGATTGCTACTCATCCCCTGTGAGTGTGTGTCATTTCTCCACCCCTCACCTATCTGTTTCCAACTTCCTCCACCTACTTTCTTTACAGTCTCCTCCTCTGGAGGTACCATTCTCCTGAAGTTATCTTTTCCACGTGTACACCATGTGGTCCTCCTTACTTACTCCATAGACTATGGTCTATTTTATTACACCTTTCTGTTGGCCTTTTGTAAACCCCTTTACGCTCTTTTGGTTCTTTCCTGTCATGTGGTCAGTTGTAGCATAATTTTTTCTATTCCTTTTTATGTCCCCTAATATTCCCTTCATGCTTTTTTTTCATTATTCTACCTTGTGTCCAATTTACATCTGTATTCCTTGGTTTTAGGACTGCTCCTTAGGTTTTTCTGGTTCCATCATGGTCTAGGCGACTTGTTGTGCTTTCTTTTTAGTATTTTCTGTTCTACTAAATACTTTACAAGGTATTGGTCAGAGTCACAGTTTGGGCCTTGTAATGTTGTAACATCTTATTCTATTCTGAGTCTGATTTTATCCTTATTTACCAGTACACGGTCGATCTGATTGACTTCTTTACTTCCGGTCATTTTCCAGGTACCTAAAGAATTAGTTTATTTAAAAGTACTCATATGAATTAGCTACAAAGAGGAATTTTGAATAGCACAAGTTGTGAGGAGTTGACAGTTATTATTTGTTTTTTTGGTGTAATGTAAGTTTACCAATCACTTCATCATTGCTATTCTCTGTGCCAAGTTGAGCAATGAGATTGCCTTGAATTATTTGTAAAAAAATGTTTAGGAACTTTCCCAACTGTTTTTTGCAGATCTTCATGGAACATTTCCCTCATTCCACTGTCTTCACGTATGTTGGTGCATGTACACAAATGGCACCAACATTTTGGTATTTCCTTTAATCCTTATTTACATATTCTGTTATTATACAGTATTGATTCCTCTAACTCTTCAGTCACTAGGAATCCAGTTCCATATAGTCCTTGTTCTTTGTTACAAATATAGTAGATAGAATATTTCTCTTTCTTGATTTTTCCCCATCCATTCCAATGGAAAGTTTCTTGGAGGACAGTTACTTGTATCTTGGTTTTGTCAAGTTTATCAGCTACTGTTTGCATTTGACCAACCTGTAACATTGTCAGTGCATTCCATGTTCCCATATATAGGATATCTTTTCATGTCTATTTATCATACCTAAGTCATCATAAATTTTGTCTGGTATTCCTTATTTGAGTATAATTGAGTCTTTTTAGCAGTGAATTTCGTAGAGTAAATAGGGAGCTGGCCTACAACAAAATCCTGCTAGTTAGTCTTCCTTTGTCTCTGGGGATACCTCCCCCTCCTACAAGGCAGCAAGTGGTTGGAAACAGGACAGGCGTAGGGTTAGCACAGGTTGTTGTAGGACACTTTTCGTATGATACCCCTCCATCAGGGTTTGTCCAATTTGGGAGGCCCTACCAAGAGCTACACTAACGCCAGTGTAGACCCTTGCTTCCGTGGTACACAAAAACCCTCTCCATCTGTATGGCTAATGCTACATTGTCATCTCCTCAGGGAGGATCTACAGTATGGTGTTGCTTGGAAAACTAATTTAGACAAACTTTCTTTTTCCAAGTCCCTCATTACAAATACAGATGTAATAAGGCCAGAGGTGGGCAAAGTTAATCTAAAATTCAACTTTGTCAACCATAACTTAGTTAGTCAAAAAGTTATCTTGGAAAATCATTGAAGTGTTAGTTTGTTGTGGTAAGTTTAAGTTAACCATTTATAGTTAATTGAATATGGTAAATGTTAAATCAATAAAGTAGTCCCATATTCTAGTTAGTCAAAGAACCAAATATTTCTTTGAACATGGATACAGTATAGGAACATAAGGCTGGGTAATGAATGTAAATAAAAATGTAAATAATATTTTTTTTCCCACCATACTTTGTGTAGCAAGAGATCATCTTGTATAAGGTGTCTTCATGAAAATTGACATATTACAATTTTCTACTGAGAGGATTGAATGTAGAGGGTTTGTTCTCTTTGTAGATTTGAATTCAAGGTCAATCCCTGAGTCCAAGGGTGGGAGCAGAAGTTGGGAGAGGGAAGCAGCTTCCAAATAACTGAATCATTTTACTTTTTGTATGGCATTTGTGAATTGGAATTTGTCCCTGATCACTGATAATTTCCAATTTCACACCCCTCCATCGAAGCATAGCATGGGAATCTCAGACAGTACTGAGTTTTGAGTCACACTGAATTCATCATCTAGGCAAAAGGATATTGTGCATGAACCGATATTTCACAGGAAAGGACGGGCACCCTGGTTGGTCCTGAGCTATAACAGATTGTTCGTTCTGAACTCTCGGTTTATCATTCGTTACTCTTCGGAAGCAGGCAAGGGACCATCCCATCAATTCCGTATCAATAGCCGTAAAGCAGAGGAGGATTTAACATTTCAGCACACTCCTAAGATAAGAATAAAAATAGTGTGGTACGTGTTATAATATCAATAGAATACCAACAAATTTGTATTTAATAAAGTAAAAAAGTTACATCTGTAGTACGCATTATTATCAAATACAGATTATTCGGAAAATGTTGTCTATAAATAGTGTTAAAATAAGACTAAATTCGAGATTTTGCTCCTAGTTGCTCGAGACGTTGCTCCTAGACAAGAGCCTAGAGAGCCTGCATAAAAATATTCGACTCAAAGGAAAACCGGAGAAAAACCCGGGCCAGGATGAGGCTACAGATGTACATCATCATGACAAGGTTGAGATCATAAAACTAAACTCATATGAATAACAAAACACAATACAAACATGCAGGAAAATAGTTTTGGAATTTTCAGTTTTTTTTTAAGCACTACAGCAATGGTATGATAAAGTAGAAGACAACTTTTAAGTTGTATGAAAATCAATTAATTCTTTTACATTGTAGAAACACTGGTGTGGTAGGTAGTTTTTAACCTCGGATTTCAAGAGTTTCAATTTAATAATATCTTTTGTATTTTTGGGGAAGGAATGATATAGAACAATTCCCGAATGATTTAGTCTGTTTTGGCAAAGAGTGGTTGACACTCTCGGGTGATGAATATTATTCCTATTGGGAGTATTGTGTTCATGGACAAGACAGTTTCTTTTGAAGCAAGAGTGGCACTTTACTTATTTGGTCTTAACAAACACAACCGTTTCATAAATATAAATGTCTTGAAATGTATAATTCCTCAAATAAATGTTTACAGCAGTTTTGGGGATGGGATTTACAAAATATCCAAACAATCCTCTTTTGAATTATGGATGCTCTAACCGTAATTGCCCAAAAAGATAATACCGTACTGTAAAAGGGAGTAAACGTTTTAGTCCTGGCCATATGTAATTTTGAAATCGAAAGTGAATTAAGTAGCGATTTTATTGTGGAAATGTCTTGGAAACAATGATAGGAAAGGCCTTTCATCTGTAGTTTCATCAAAAATTGCTCGCGCCATTTTCCGCAATAAAATCGCAAACTTGCGATTGCAGAAATTTAAGACATTTCCGCTATAAAATCTCTACTTCATTCGCTTTCGATTTTCAGGTTTTTTTCCCTTCATAAGGCCTGGACTGTTTGCAAAATATACGAAACGGGAAATAAGTGGACTAACTACATTAACTGAGATTGGAAATGCTTTACACAATTCGCGTAATTTTGAATTAGGATTGTCTACATTACAATTCCATTTGAGGTTGTCTTGAATTTGGAGACCTAAGAATTTTATTTTCTTAACAGTTTATAATTAAGTTCCATTTAACGATAGATGAACCTGGGGTAAATATTTTGTGATAATTTTGTGAAATGACATAGAGGCTCATTTTGATAGTATTGTGAAATAACATAGACATACTCCCATGGGTTCTTCTTTGTCTCCCATAATTGCCTTGATATACATGTGTGCATTTGAATATGAAGCTCTAGATCATGTCCTTTACACCATCTCGCTGATATTGATATGTTAATTACGCGTTTGTGGTTTGACCACACGACAACAATCAATTATGTTTTTCTCGCCTGTCTGAATTCCGTAGTTCCCAACATCAAATTTACCATGAAAATCGAACGCATCCACCAACTTGATATCCCGTTGTCTAGAAATAGTGACAACTCCCTCTCACTCCGTTTACCGCAGACCTACACGCCAACTCCCTTCACTACCCGGCGACGAAACGAGGATTACTCAACACTCTCACATCAAGAACGACGAGGATGTATGATGGTGCAAATATCCAAGATTTTGAAAAAACATTCCTAGCAAATGATTACTCTGTGAAGGTTGTACTGAGGTCTTAACAACAAAAGCAACACATGACAACTGAATAAGCTAGTGAAACCTTTACGAAGACAACCGTCTTACCTTACATCAACGGCGTTACAGAGAGAATAGGACGCATCCTCAAAAAAGCAGATATAATACCTGTCTGCACGGCATCCAATAAAATAAAAAATGGACTGTGCATGGCAAGGACACACACATCTGGGGTCTACTACATTCCGTGTAGTTGTGGAAAAATATACATCAGGCAGATGGGCAGGAAAATAGAGAGAGCATTTCGGGATTTAATGAACAATGTTCTGCTGTTACCCTACATGCAAAATTCTGTTTAATTCTTCAATAGCATCGAAGGAAGACTGCTGGTGTCACAGACTGATTAAGATATCAATAGAGATCACCCACCACAAAAACAATTTTAACATTGACAGCGGCATCAAGTTGGCTTACATTTTATACGATATCCTCCATCCCACCACAACCAGAAACCACCCTGCGCCGATACCACTTTATCCGCTCTCCCGGGCAGTCCCAACAGCTGTGACAATTCAGCGGCCCCGCTTCTCGCGCCCGCTTCCTTTACCTTGCGCAGCGTTACATTGGCGCTCTCTACCAGCCAATCCTGACGCCTACGCCCCGACCAATGCCAACATCCCAACAGACTCTCCTGGACACCGCTACATCACACGCTCACTACGAAGTAAAATCTGAACGTGGTCACTTCTTGAGAAGACTGCAGCATGGCAGTCGAAACGAAGTTTCAAATCTTCGGCGCAGTTTCAACTGGACATCCAAAATATACGTATTAAGAGTTTATTCACTTACGGGTCGACAGTAGGCAGCGGTCAACGAGGCCATTGTAATTGATGTTGAGAAGTGGGAAAATCGGAGCGTGGAAGAGGATAACGGTGTCTAGTTTCCGATTTATAAATCATCGCTACCAGAAGAGAGTGGAAATGAAGAATCTCAGGAAGTGTTGGATCAGTTTGTAAACCTGTCGGGTCTAAAGCGGAATCGATCACTTCCCAGAGTTAGGTACGACGAAATGCGAGGTCACAGCTTGTGTATTCGGGTCCCCGCTTCCCTACGTCTTTGGGTGTTGCTTGTATCATTGCCAACTCCTTATACAGCACCTCTCCGACGTACTTTCTTACTTAATATTTAATAATAGCAGAGCGCATCGGTACTCGTGACACTTGCGCGTGCTACTTCTAGGGAACAGAAAAAGTATCACACAATTAAATTTTGGAAGCTTTTCAAACGTTGCTCATGTCTAAAGGTAGTAGCTGTTCGTTTTTCTTGTCTCATAGAGCTCCGTCTTTCTTGCCTACATTGTTAGCGTGCCACGACTGCGTAGATTCGTTTAGTTTGTGCCAATGGCTTATTTTGAACGAGGCAGGGTGATTGTACAGAAGACTCGACGTACGTTTCTCGGCGGTTCGGGTGAAAGGTGTATGCCATCGATGTTGCCACCGTTGGCCAACAGATGGTGGACATACCCGTCATTCTGGTTCCAACACAGATACATTGATTGCAACAGAGAGCAAATATCGCCTTTTAGAGGAAGAGCAAATATCGCCTTTTAGAGGAATACGTTAATAAGATTGGAGAATTGAAACGAGCATTGCAAATAGTTGAAATATGGAAACCGTAGAAGATAGTAACGCAGCGCCTAAGTTGCACAGTGTACCATGTTCAACAAAATGAAAAAATATTATTCATCCTAAACGTATAGTACGGGGCACCTCTTCGAAATAAAAGATACATGTCTAAACGCATTGTACGAGGTTCCATATCAAACCGCATAGCGGCTTCTCAACAAATTAAGAGCAATATTGGTTTCGGAATATCTGCAAGGACCATTCTCCACCGTTTCCGTGACGTAAGGATATGATCTGAGCCGGCCCTACCATAGGGCGAACGGAGCGGCCGCTCCGAGCGCCAAATCCCATGTGACGCTTCGGAGGTAAAACTATGTTCGAATTCTTTCATCGCCTTTCGATGTTTGTCGTGCGAGCGTGTGAGTAATACAGGGTGGCGAGTGACCGGGAAAAGTCAGGGAATTTGCTCACTGTCCAGAGAAAAAAAAATGATAACTCAGATCGTTGAATTCAAAAATGCGCCACAAATTCTATTTAAAAAAATGTTTTTTTGTTATATTAGATTTAAGGCAACTTCCTTAACCCAATAACCCTCCCGTGAGGTCTTTCATGGAGAGACAGAAGCGCTGCCTTACTAACAGCTGGTTGTTTCATTCTACGGACCGTGGATAAGAGGTGTTTGGACCGTTTGTATCATTGAAACAATGCGACAGCTAAGTGTCAAGTGGAACTGTTAGCACCGTAGCAACACAGAGAGAATGTTCCTGTTTAGCTCCATAAGTAGTTCTAGTTGCAATGGCCCACCTCTAGACGTGATAGAATATACCGTTACCATAGCAAGTACTTGCGGGGGCTATTGGAACGTGGAACAGTAGAGGGCGAGTTTATTACCACCCCTTACTTCCTCCCTTTAGCAGATATTGTTTCACTGACCACAAATGTCATGATGACTCCACTCATTTCACCAATAAGTTTTATTTTTGTAAATGTAAAAGTGAAAAAGATGAAAGAGTCATGGAATGTCACAAGATGGAAATGTGACGTATGAACCAAAGAGAAATTTATATTTTATTATTTAAATAAATAAATAATAAAAAAGAGAAAAAAAGGGGGAAAAGAAGCCTTGCTATGACAATGTGATAGGCGAGGTGGCCGGAAGACCAATGGATCAATTAAAATGAAAAATAAAAGAATGGAATGAAATAATGACAAAGTTTTAGTTTTGAAGAACATTTTGTGAAATTAGTTGTTTATTTTTATGAGATTTTATCCTAATGTTTTTTCTCTATTGTTAAAGTAATTTTTGCGTGCATGTTAATGTGCGATGATAGTCAGGGAAAATTAATCCATTGGTCAGGGAAAGTCAGGTAATTTTGAGATGGAGTGTCACTAGCTACCCGGTAGTATGTGAATGACCTCAATTGTTGAGTAAAAGTAAACGTTTTAAAGAACACATTATAAAAGTAATTCTAGTGATAAATAAATGTAACTTGATACCTTTGTAATTGTTTGTCATTCTACTTCAACTCTTCCTATAAATACTGCAAGCAATACAGTGCAATATTTTCCATTGTTAAATTAAACAGGGACTTAAAGATGTTAGATCTTCAATGCTTATGCGCATGGTTGGTTTCACACTTCATATATTAGGGGCAAACGAGTAGTGTGGGGCGCCATAGTTGGATCTCGCTCCATCCTAAAACTAACCTCAGATCAGCACTGGATTCGATCATACGTTCCATTACACCATCTTCAGCTCACACTTCAACACCATGTAGCCGACCTTCAGATGTTTCGTGAAAGGAACGTCTGGAAAGGGAAAAGTGACATGTATTGTCATGAGTGCCATTTCAGTCAAATAGGTCAACCAATTTGCGCATTTAGCATCCTGCACAAATTTTTGCTAAGCACAAATTTAAGCAGTGCATTCGCCTGTGGCCCACAGGACCTACTCCAGGCATCATAGTGTAAAATTTGTAGCATTAATGACCGTTCTTCTCTGGAAAGGACATTGGAAGCACATTGAACATTGCATGGTTCATTCGAAACAGCATTCTACCTGTCCTGCTGCCATTTAGTCAACAACAAGGAATGTTCTATTCCAACAGAACAGTGCGCACCCACATGTAACCCATAACACCCAATGGGTCTACAAGGTGTACGTCAACTACAATTATCCTCATCATCACGATCCCTGGATATATCCCCAATTCAGCATGTTAGGGAGTGAATGAAATATATTGCTCATTGTGTAGCACTGTCAAGAAACCTTGCTCAATTATGACACTAGGTGGCATATGTATGGCAGTATACTCCACAGGAGGATTTTCATCACCTCTCTGATCATCTCCATGCTAGAATTGCACTCTTCATTGCTTGACAAGTACACAGGATAATAAGGCAGATTGCTGACACACTCTGTAAACTATATGCCACTGTGTTGGGCTCCAAAGATGTGGTTGTTCATTCTGTAAGTCTAACGAGTATGCCAATAAAATTTTCTTTTTCTAGGACAACGGAATGTTAGTACTCTTTTTATCATTTTGCAGTAGTGTATTTTGACTCACAACAGTAAATAGAACTGCAGCGTGGATTGCAATTTCTTTAGTTTTTTCTTACATCATTACATGAAAATTATATTTTTGAATTCTTCATAGTGAGATAATTTGTTGTTAGATATTTTGTGACAAATATTATGCTGGTATTGAATACAATTCGGAGGGAAAATAATGAGATATAGGAACTTAAAAACATTTGGATAATGTTGTTTTTGTGTTGCAAATACTTACTAAGAAAAGATTTTTCAAAATTCCGATACATTAAAGAAGTGATTTGGATCTAATGTGATTTTTCAAATGTTTGTTATTTTTACAGTACCTCATAAAGTGATTGAAGTAGAATCTCTGTTTTTAGTATATAAATGTTGATTGAAATATTAAGAATTGGATTTCTCATTTCAATGTATCATTTTAATGGATGCAATGGGGGTAAATATGTTTTTAGGACTTAACTCATCTGTGCTAACAACATGGTGTACTGCATGTGCTGTATTTCATAATGTAAGTCAGGTATCATCTCGATTTTTTGTATATTATAAAAAATAATAATAATATAAAATTTAACAAACATTTTTTCATATCTGTTAAAATTAAGCATCTACAAAATTACTGAAATTACTTAGTGGATGAAAACTAAATGATACACTTGCAGAAGTGTTACTGAAAAAAAATGGATGGAGGGGCGAACTTGTTTGCTAACAATTTTTGTTGAAATCAGTGTAAGTAGAAGTGAAGTACTTAAGTTTCTCCTCTTCAATTAGGCCAACAAAATAATGCAGAGATGAAAGTCACCAGGTAGTTTGTATTGTAAGACTGCTTGCTCAACAAGTAACTTAAATCTACAATAATAACATAGACACAATATCCTTTATACTATACTCATTGTTTTTGGTAAACTGATGTATATACTATTGAAATATGACCAAAAAAGAAAAAATATTTTTAAAATATGTTATATTTATTTTCCACTATGATGTCGTATTTAAAAATAGCTGAATGTGACTATTTTTTGATGGAGTTTTTCATTTTGAATAGTGTAACATAATAAATATTGTAAGAGTGCTGATTGAGTGAGCCACACGTTCTGGGCGCCAAATTGTAACATAATTAAATTTATGCTTGTTAGCTGGCATTGGTAGCCCACCTACCTAGCCCACTCCACTATCAGCATCTGTACCGGCTAGCTGGCGCCAGGGAAGTTCAGATGGGGGCGGGTTCGGCTCATTTATTCAATAAAATACACAATTGTGATAGTTTCACACAGCATCAATAAGTGAAGTTTTATTTACTAACTATTAAGTAACATCTATTAACTACTCATGTCTCCCCGTACATTTCCCCCAAAATCACACGTTAACACCTTTGTTTATTGATTGACATAAGTGTTGGTACACTATTAGTGCCAACCACATTGATTTCATACTAATTAAATGGATTGATTAATTTTGATTACAAAATAAATTGTAAACCCTACAGCTGTTGACTTGTTGCCTTGGAGCCACCGGTCTGCGCGTCGCCCTTTGAAGTACCGTATCGCTCGCCTCCAGTCAGCACGAACCATTTGATGGCCTAATTACGGCACCTAGCCACTTAGCTAATTGATGTCGTAGTGAAATCCGAGTCGAACACATTATGAGAGGATTACTAATGCCGAAGCCCCGCTGTAACTAAGTAGTTACAATTCATTAAGCTGAATCCAAGTTAGCGCGCTCGAACTCCCTAATTAAGACGATCCATTCCATGAATATAGTGATCAGGGAAAACCTAATCCACCACGCAAATGATATGCCTTGAAGTGGGGCAATTCCGAAATATTCGACGTGTCAGCGCACTACAAAAAGAAAACTTGAAGTGTCTGATCACAAAATCAATTAAAAACCTCTAGTAATGCTCTAGACGCCAGTGATTGATGATCAACGATCTGTCTCTCTGGAAAACCCTGTAAGTAATCCATCTCTCCTCGATAAAACTCTCTTCTTCCAAATTCTCTGACTCTCCTCTTTTTATCCCCTCACCCCCACTCTGTTAACTTTTTGCGGAGCAAGTCACGCCCTCCCCCGCGTCACGTGTTAATATTTACCAATCATTTCATTATTTCTACTCCACGCGGAACTACTCGGATTGGCTATATTGAATGGTTCGTCATTCCCCTCTCGATGAATCATACGATCAGCTTTTAAATTTAACGACGAACTTCTTCACCGCCACCTTGGTTCGACCATGTGTCTCCAGCTTCCGAAAGATCTTATTGTTAGAACGTGGCATCGTGTCATCTCATTGTGTGAGCTGTTTCCGCTTCCTCTCAACCCCTGACACTCTACCTACTTCTATGGATTTCTTGCTCTTTTCAATATTGCACGAACCAATTCGTTTTGCCCGCCACGGCGTCGACGGGTCTTTGGCGGCTCATCTACTTGTTCGCGATCGTGCGTTTGGTCTCATGGTGCGATCCTCTGCCTCTTCGAATGAACCTTTTTGTTTTGGACACGTTTGTTATTGTAGTTATTTTTGGAGTACCCAAGAACTCTTTTTGAATTTGACATCTGCTTCCCAAATTTTTACAGTGCCCTTCCCATCCGGGCTATTTCGCACCCCGATTCTTTGTTTCTTTGATCTCGATGCCGCGCGTTTTTAATGCATAGGCGTCCTCCTTCCAAGGGTCTGTTTTATGATCTTATTCGCTTGCTCTCACGGTCACCCAGGCAGTGTTGTAAACTTACAAATTTTGCCCTCCAATTCTTTTCAAAAACCCTGCCTCCATGAGTATGCAGTGGTTGAATTTAATGTGTATGTCCAATTATTTATTAACAAAATGTAATGGATTAAATCCCCATTACAATAGTTTACATCTTTGCCAAGGTAATAAAATAAAGCGTTTTAGTAATTTTATGTTGATACAAAGGTCGGATTTTTTTCACTTCCCTAAATTCATGGAGTCTGCTTATTGCTAAAAAGTAACTGTTTGTAATCATTTTCTCTCATAATTCTTTAACAATAGCCACAAACGTGGTTTCTCTCAATACAGGGACTAGATCAACCTTACATTTTTACTAAATACCCATTTATTTTGTGTTGTAAACAAAACTCATTTTTTATGTATTTGAACAGAAATTAATGCATGATATGTCAAAATACTCTGCCTTTTCCATGCAAGCACCTAGCAAATTATCAATTACATGAACTGAAAGGACATAATTATTATTTGAAAGTTAGTGTGTTAAGTAATGGGATTAGAATTTGTTTCATCTATGAAAATAATTTTTTGCCAATGCATTTCATAACACATTGTTGCAATATGCTTTCAATTTACCAGTGTTTACTATTTTTGCCAGTAATCAAATTGAACTGTTACATTTTGTTTTATTCAACCATTTTATTGTAGTGTGTTGATATGCCTTAGGGCCCTTGATCGGAATTGATGGGATGGTCCCTTGCTTGCTTCCGGAGAGTAAATTAGTTTTTTTTCCTCCACGTGGTCATACGCAGTTTGTACTGTTTTTTGACAATAAATTTATTATTATTATTATTATGAAAATTATACTGCTGGGTAGATGTGATGATAGAAAATGACTTAAAAATTTAATTCAATTTGGTAAAATTATCTTATTCTTCAATTTTACTAAAAATAATGTATGTGGTATCGTACTTTGATGAGCAACTTATTTTTGGAATTTTGTCTTAGATGGTGGAGGATGGGGGATGTACATGTGTTACGTATTTTGTATCGTAGAGTTTGAGGGTGTGGACACTCCTGGCATAAAATTGTAATTCATTATTATAGTTCTGAATTATTAATTCATCATTTTAGTTCTGGCATTTTTCTATGGTGGGGTTGGCATTGGCTGAATGAGAGGGATTCTACTGTATGTATAACAATGATTAAGATAATAATAATAATTCATTCTGAATTTTATTCTTATTATTTATCTAAGAAGTTAATTCAAACAACTGATACTTTTTGGCATTGCAGAGCCACCTCCTCCAATGGCAGCACGATCTCTTATAATGGTTGCAAAGTGCCTACAAAATTTGGCTAATTTAGTTGAATTTGGAGGGAAAGAGCCGTACATGGAAGTTGTAAATCCATTTATTTTAAAAAATAAAGAACGAATGGTTGTCTTCCTTGACCAGTTATCAGTAAGTATACCATTTCTTTCTTCTGTTACTATATTGAAGAGAATTAACCAACTAGCTAAGGTCCAGCGACTTCACTGGCAATATATTTTGAATGTTTTGTGAAAATAATAATTTCTGAATTGTCTGTTTTATATAACATGAAAAAGCAAATAGTTAATCATGATGGAATCAAAGAGTTAATCCACTCATACTCCATCCATTTTAAAGTAAATTATAGCTCCTACAATTATTGCCTGGATAATTGGTTTTCATTAAAATACAATTGATCTATGTGATAACATTTGTAACAGATTGTAAAAGATCCTTTTATTTTCAACTGAATAACATAATAAATGCCCTATCTTGATTAATAACTACTACAGTTAGCATTTCTTTGCTATACTGCATGAAGACATTAGACAACAAATCACAAAGTATGGGTTTATACAGACAAGGACCAAAAATAATACCAAATTAAGGAACATGAATCAGAAATACATAAGGACAGATCGTCCAAGTTACCTGTTTTGAATAGATATCATAGGAATGACAATTTACAATTTTAATGCACTTCTTGCATTTCCGCTCAATCAATTCTTACATTAGTACCTTTGAAAAAAATACCTATAAACTGGTGGGCGACGCGGACCGGTGCGCACTCCCGGAAAGAGGATAAATGCGCCCTCAAGAGGATGAGAAGGGCACCCTCTCTTAAAAATTACCCATTCGAAATAATATAAAAAATTTACAATTAAAATTTTGAAATATAGAAAATATAAGAATATAATCGCACGACGAATGCGCTGATAAGAGAGTAAGACTGCGGGCATGAAGACGTTATGAGCAGCGCCTCGAAGCGCAACTACAACGTCGCATTCAAGCTGTGTATACGATCCAAAGTATCGGAAGGCACCTGGCTGAGGCTGGCGTCACACAGTGGGGCCGTGTCCTGCGTGGGCGACAACTTAAAGTGACAAGATTCAAACACGCTTGTAGTTACGAGACTGTCCTACGTGAGCGACAGCGACACAGCGGTATAAGCTCGACAATCGACGACGCTTGAACATCTAACATGCTTGAGTTTTGTCGCGCGTCAGACACTATTGCACGCAAGGTGACGACAAGGAGTGTACAGTCACCTTGATTTCACACAACCTACTTGATCATACTAGAGATTATCGTTTGCAATCAATAAAATGTAGTAGTATCGAGTAGGTCTTGACATTTCGTCGTGATCTCACCTGATTTTTATAGGTTAGCTCGTGTAGTATCGAAGTGATTACGGTTTTGTGCAAGTTTAAAACACAACAAACCTAAGTTTTTGGTTTTGTAAATTAGTTCCTTTTTTAAATGTAATCGTTAATGCCATTTTCAAGGAAATAAAAATTACAAATCAACACACTGGTATATTCAAAAACTTTTTTGGGACGCAAGAACAGTTCCGAGTACACTGATATATTTATTGTGTGTTTTCATTGCATCTTTGCCTTATAACCACGCATTTCGCTGTAAATCCGTCTTGTCACATATATTCACGTATTGTTTACGGAGTGGCGCCATCTTGCTAAAGAGCCGAGCGATCGCGCGCGCGCCCACGCATGACTTTCAATCCTGACGACGCGACTCTATACTTCCGTGCTTCCGTCGCTTGAAGTTATCGCCCACGCAGGACTCGGCCTAACCCTGCGTTTTGGGAGCTACTTTCTGTGCTCTACACTCACATTGCCGTTTGGGGAGCTCGGCGCTCAAGGCTTCATCCCGAAACGAACGGTCGTAAGTGTGCTCAGAAGTACATAAACATGGCATTTGTAGGAAATTGGTGAATTGGTTATAGAACGGCGATGACTTGCGTGTTGCGAGAGTGTTTGGAGTGAAACTTCGTCATTCAGCAGCTATGAGGAACTAGTTATGTTTAGTGAAAGTATCTGCGTCCGAAGAGCTAGACGATGTACAATACCCAACAACTAATGTGGAAGAGGTTATGTCATGGTGGACGTAACCACGTATAGAATGGAATCGTATCATTATTGTGATTTAACTCTCGAGAATGTATACACACACTGTATTCATTTTGTAAGCAATATTACAATAAAACTTATGTATAAATTGAATATTTAAAGAAGGTTGCTTGCATACCAAATATTTTTCAAGTCATGTTGGCTTATTCTTTTATGATTTATAAAAGAAGGGACATTTTACAAATTTGGTACAGAACGTTTTTCCGGTAGTTACTGTGACAAAGTTAATGAACTGTTGATAATATTACTATTCCTAATGTTATATTGGTAGAAATTACTCTTTAAGGTGAACACCACTTTTCATTTCTTATCTCATAAAATAGTCATTCTATCTTATTTCCTCACTCACATCCTATTTCAAGCTCACAAGCAAGAAGAGCCATGAAATGATACTGATACTCCACTAATCGTATTGTCAGCTTTCAAGCAACAAGAATGTGAAATAATATTAGGACTCCCTCCTATATCTATTGTTATTTTCGATCCCGACGCTATTAGGGCTAGGGTATCTTTCATTTTCCTCTTTTTTTAAAATGTTTTTAGTAAAGTCTTGAGATATTTTGGGATTTGAGTTGTAATTCAGGAGGGTTTTTAGCGGGTATGGCTGGGTCATTCGGCGACTCCCACACGCTGGGAGAGTCATGTTGGCTCTCCCTAGTGCATAACTGCATTTTCCCTACCTATACAAGTTTTAAGGGCTCTAATGACCTCAATGTTGACGAGCCCTAAAGCCCCACAAAAAAAAAAATTGAAAATAAAATTTATACATGTTCCACAGATACTTTTACATGAAGTTAACTATTTTTCTCTGTATTTGATGAATTTGCCTTGGGATGTAGAAATATTAAAAGCTGCCACTGCCTCAAGGTCCTTGATTGGAATTAAAGTGATCTCTGGCTTCTGTAGAGTGAATTAGTTTATTATACTCCATGCAGTTGTATGCAATTGATAACTGATTTTCTTACAAATTATTTTAAGCAAATGACTGATTCATATACTGATACATCTTTCTTTTTTTTTGGGGTGGGGGAGCTTTACAGCTCGTCAACATCAAGGTCATTAGAGCCAAAGTGACTTTCCCTGCGTGTGGGACTCGCCAAATGACTCAACCATGCCCACTAAAAACCTTCCTGAATTACAATATATTAAAACATATCTTAAAAAACAAAACATTACAAAAAATGAGGAAAATGAAAGATACTCTAGTCCTAATAGCATCAGGTTCGAAAAGAACAAAAGGTGACCAAGGAAGGAGCCTGGCACAAGTTGAAGTAATGCCAGACTCAGCTCGGGATCCCGTGTTTGCCAAACATGTACTTACTAGATGTAAGTCCCCTGGGGGGCTGATACATCATAAAGTTATGTATGAACTCTTGTATTCAGATTTTTAAAAGGTCTTCTAGTAGTTGTCCTAGCAAAAGTATCAGAAAGAGTGAACAACAAAAATAAAAATAGTGGGATTTTACTAATAAATACTGATGAGAAATGTCCCGGAATGAAATCTCATTCCACAGCGGACTCAGTTTGTTTACAGAGTTTCCTGTAGAGAACTCAGAGGAGCCTGTTTTAATATTCTCATCATAAACATATTTTACCAGTGTTTTATTTAGTCATCATGCCTTATTTTCCTTTTCAACATGTGATAAACAGACCCAGATCTAAATCCATTGTGATAAAGATTATTTCAAAGAAAAGAATGCTGGACATCAGTTTCATGCCTTGGACATACAAGAGCTAATGCATACTGATAACTCTTTTTCCTAATCAGAATCGTTTTTAATAAAACTAACTACTACAGTACTGGTATTATGCTTAGATCCATATCCATAAGATCTGATTGTCAATAAAATTGTCAGACATCTGATCTTTTCACTTCAAAAACTTTTATTCATTACTGTATAAAAGACCTTTAGTTATTAATTTGTCTTGTATTTCCCTTTTTCTGTAGAGAATTAACTATGAAGTTTCTTAATAAACTCAAAAATACCATCTTAGAAGAGGTGAGCTTTAACTTAACATGTAGCTAGCAGACACTTATAAACCATCAAATTCCCTGAATATTCAAGCATTTGCTATTACCGAGACTAAAAATTTTTAAATAAACATCATCCACAATAACATTTTGTAATGAAAGGGAAAAACATAGTCCAGTACACTTGGAAATATAAAAGTAACTTTTCCATATACTGACAGGTATATGAGAAAATAAATATCAGGTAGCAGGTTTAGATAAATTCACCTCTTTTGAACTTCCACCTTGATGAATTGAAAAATACAGAAATAATAATTTACTTTTCTGATATGCTGCATACGGAATTGGCAAAGTAATGAATTAATTCACGACAATTGGGAGTTAGTTAAATATTTAAGCATTAATGATTTACTTTCTTCAAAATTGATCTGATTTAATTTTTTCTGTAATGTTGAATAATGTAATAGACTGTCCTGATGTATAAAAAGAGCTGGAAATTTATTATCCTCTCTTGTTCAAATAGAAGTTATATATGTTGTATATTTCAAAATAATATTAAAGAAAAAACTAGGAATGTGGCTGAGTTTGAGTCAACTAAATCGGATAACTATCAAGGGATCGTGTTTATACTTAAAAAAGAAAGAAAAAATATCAAGAAGTTCTAATATAAGAAATTATCAAAATTAGTTTAAAAGATAAGAAGTTGCTCTTGCGAACTGTCACTGGAGATTGCCATCTTGTTTGTGTTGCTATGGTAACTGTTTACAAAGATTTGGATGCTTTAAGCATCATAAATGTGTTGTCCCCTAGCTTGCAAGTGTGAGCGAAATAAGTGTTGAAGTCCCAGCGGTGGAGCAGGTGGTAGTGTTGTCGCTCATCACTAAGACATCCCGGGTTCAATTCCCGATGGAGCCAGAAATTTGTAGCACCATTTCATATAGCTGTGACTACTGAAACTTCCTCTATCTATAGTAAAGTCACGATACTTCGCTTTTTGAAATGCAACTTTATAAAAGAAATACATGAATCGAAATGCAGTGTTAGTTAGTTAATTGTGTATTAGTTGCAGTAAATTACTTCATTTTCATCAATGTGGCCATACGCAGTTTGTAACAGCTCTCTTGACGGTAAATTATTTATTTATTGTCAGTCTAACTGCCTTGATGTTGGTACAGAACATGAATTCAATGTAGCCAATGCTTTTACTTCACCATTGTCCATAAGAATAATGCTAAGTGTACCTCACATTATGTTGGCAAGGTAATCGAAATAGAATCCATTGCCAATCTCTGAAAAGAATTAATTCTTTTGCTCTTGTGGCTCTGTTCTTTCTGCATCAAGCGTGCGGAACAAATAAATAAAGAAGCAACAAAATGAATGTTATATATAAAGAAGCAAGAGAAGAGGATGTGTGTGACGAAGACATGTTGCCAGAACTTTGTAAGTTTTAAGAGCATACCATGTGTATTGTTAGAGACAGATTTATGTAGATTTCGTTTTAGCTTTCGCTGAGGGCTGTCCAAACCTTCATTCTCAAGTGGGAAAGGAATGAGATAATGGTTACACCTGGGGAGAAGAGAAAGCGATCAAAACCCATTACTGGTATTGATGGATTTGCGAGAGAAGCAATTGGCAGGATGGTGTAGCAGCATTTGCAAAAGAAAGTTAGAATCCCGAAATTACTATTTATTGCATGTTAAAGCTATAAGTTTTACAATGATTAAATAATAATAAGTGATGAATAAAACAATTTTCAGAATAGCAATAATATTTGTTGTAATATGGCATCAAATTTTTTTTCGATCTTGATGTTACCAAAATGTTATATTTGACCTTTTATACATTTGTAAATTACATTTTGCAGGACACCATGTAACTAAAGAAATTGTATGGAGAAATTAGAAATCACTATAAATAATAATAAACAACAAATAGGACTTATATTTCCAGAATTGTGAGACATTTTGCAGGGCACAATTAATGAAGAAATAAGAAACATTACTACTATAAATCATGTATCCTGAATTTACTCTCAAGTTTTACTGATAACTTACCAAAAATTGTAGTAAATATGAATTAATTACCTACACAAATGTTTGGGAAAGAATGTGGGACAATTAATTTTTGATGGAGTGAAGGTACAGTCTGAAGTTAAAATAGTTCTGAACATTTACTACATAAACATGAGAGAGAATCATACAAATAGTACACAGTAGGACAAAAATTTTATTTTACACCCAGCCATTACAAACTGCATGCGACAACAGAAATTACTGTTCTCTCCAGAAGCAAGGAAGGGACCATTAGATCAATTATGAAAAATGTATCCTGGAACATAGAAAAAGCTTTAATTTACTTTTCTGTGTATTTTGCACAATACTAAATAAAAATCATGAAAAATTAGTAATATATGATTTTATTATTACCCATATATTGAAACTGGGAACTCCATCACATTACAAATGAGCAGGAACTCAAACAGGAAATGGCAACGACTCTGGAATGCTATTCGATCCACTCCCTGGAGCTGTAAATGGAGTTCCATCATACTTACTGATTTACTAATGGAGAAAATAATTTTTCCTTCATAATTTGAGGCTTGTATCTGTCAAGAAAAACCCTGAGTTATTTATGAATTTAATCAGAGAACAGTACTTAAGGAAATTATCCTCACTCTTTTCTTCCAATATAGTAGTGATTTTTAGACTAACAAAATCATAATTGAGGCACCATTATCTGCAAAGACAAAAATTATTAATTTTTCTTTGCTTTGTACATGTTTAATCTTATCGATAACTGAGACATACCTTTTCTATTACTATGATCTTCATTAATTTAAAAAACTGAAGTAAGCTTGACACCCTGTTCTAAAAAAGACAATGGTTTTCGAAATATTTATTCAACCTCATATCACTTACAGAATAGAAGTTTTTTTTTACATGCATTCACTGTCCTTACTTTCGATATTTTGTCAGTCAACATGAGTTGATCAATGACGTTCTGCTGAGTTAGAGCTATAAGAATGGTAGATAAACAATGGATTCCAATCAGCACATACTGTATGCTTATTTATATGTGGTATTTCTTTACCTTGTTAACTCAAACTCCTGATGGACCTTGAACGGGGAGAGGTTCTGCTAAAATTTCATCACACCCACAATCACTTGCTTCACCACAATCAGGTTCACTTTCACTTTCTCCATGATTAATAACAATTTCTACTCAATCTTGTGTACTACTCACCTCCTTATCATAGCATTTTTTTATTACAGCCTCTGCATGTTTAACATAATTGGCCCATTTTTCTGCTGTTACCTAAATATGTTAATTCATTTTTCAGAAAACATTTTACAAGAAACACTTATTACAGGATTTTTGGTATTCTAATATCAAATTTCATATTCTAATTTATGTTAACGTGATTTAGTGCCTCTTCCCACACCACTTTGAATGGCTCAAAATCTTGACATTCCCTCGATACTACATTTTTATCATAAAACCTCTTTGCATTGGACCACACATACTAAATTGCATTAAAGATGCAGCAGTACAGGGGAGTTCTCAAAACTTCATGACCCTCTTTCTTCAACATTTCATTAGATTATAACTTGATTATAATTTTTCATTTATGAACAAATTGCCAATCACAAATGCACACACCAGAAACTTGTTATATCAAATAAACCAACCACAGTTAATAACATTCATACAACATCAATATTTGCAATAACTGCACTTAACAGTGCAATACTATTAATATGAAGAAAATAGTATCTTGTTACCTTTTCATACTCTCACTGTGTACTTTACAAATGACCTTCTATTCACTAACATATGCTTCTGGATTGAAATGAATGTTTTTTATTTAACCAATTAAACAAAATAGACCAATTGTAACTTGTCTGTGAAATAGTTAATTAAAAATAATAATGGAATATTATACATGTAATTCATTTTTCCTCCGTCTGGATATGGGAGTTGGGTCTAAGAATCTAGAGTGATACAGTGTTGTCCATTACAATTAAACATGGTCCCATATTTCGAATAGCAGGAATAAACGCTTCCTTGACCCAATTTTCAAATTTCTCTCCATTCATTGCACCATGGTAGTCTTGGCCAGTCTTCCACGTGATATGAAAGATTAACCCTACATCTAAACAAAGAAGTTAGTACACTCCATATGGAAAATAAGAATAACAACAGATTATTACAAATCCATTCACATTGCCAGCATGTAAAATAACAAAACAAAGAATCTCTGTAGATGACAATGGGTCTATCTGTGACAACATTACATAATTATACAAAATGGAAGAAACACAAGAACAATCATAATAATCACTAAATTTTATGACATGAAATATCTGGGGAAAACAATAGAAATGATTTGCAAAATTATTTACATAAGCTGTGACTGATCAAAGAATATGAAGATGTAACAGCAGAAATGTTTACCATTCATAAAAATCCATGTTTCATTGAAAAATATTACTAATTTAGGAGACGCACTATTCTTATTCTTCAAGTACTCTCTCAAGAAAATGTGCCTCTGAAAAATAATAACATCAGTTTCCCTGAGATGAGCATGACCGTTACGTTTCCCCCATATAAAACCTAAATCCTTCAAAACTCTTTAAGAGAACTTTCAGATCCACAAAAACCAATGTCATCATTTCTAATTTCTCCATACAATTTCTTTAGTTACATGGTGTCCTGCAAAATGTAATTTACAAATGTATAAAACGTCAAATATAACATTTTGGTAACATCAAGATCGAAAAAAAAAATTGATGCCATATTACAACAAATTTTATTGCTATTCTGAAAATTGTTTTATTTGTCACTTATTATTATTTAATCATTGTAAAACTTATAGCTTTAACATGCAATAAATAGTAATTTCGG
>NNCF01126499.1:267441-321429 GCA_002313205.1 Laupala kohalensis
CGTATGGCCACATTGAGGACAATAAAGTTATTTACTGCAACTAATAAACCATTAACTAATGTTCACAGTGCATTTCCGTTCATGTATTTTTTCTAAATTTTGTATTTCATGAAGCAAAGTAAGTTGACATTTACTATAGTCCGAGCGCCAACTGTGACGTCACAACAGCGTTTTGAGCGCTGTGTGTGTGCCAAACGATCAGCTTTAGGCGTGCTTTAAGCGAGTTTTCCAAACGCGGCCTAAGGCTGGCGTCACGAGCAGTATAAGTGTCGCACGACAGAACGGTCGACACATTGAACGCGCGTTTTGGAGAGGGGTCACGGATAAAAGATCATCGTCCGTTTCTTTCAACGCTCAGAACGACGCATGCGCAACCACGGAGCATGTGCAGAGGAGACACCGCCAGGGTATGCCTTTTTCTGGGTATCCCCTCACTACAGATTTCGATAATGTTCTGAGCTCAGAAAAACATTTATTAAAAATACCACATTCATTTAATTCATTATTAGTATTTAAATTTTTGTTCGCATTATAATAATCGCTCCCCCAACAAAAATTTAACTCATCCATTGTACCAAACAAAACTATAAACATTTTAAAAAGTCGTGTTTGATAAAAACCTATTTTTAATTATTTTACATTTATACAAGCATAACTTTCAATTAAATTGACTAGTAAAACGAGAAGATCTAACATAGGTTTACAATTACAAAAGTCTAATACACTATAAGAAATAGATTGCTCTAAAAAAAGTATGTATTTATAATGTAAATTTTCGACTATTAATTTTCTCCCCAAGTGTTCTGTATTTTCAAAATCTGGAATCAATGCCTCAGCAATCTCCAACCACGACGAATATGTTTTTGATTTATTCTTGTAGCTGGAAATATTCCACAAAGTGGACGGTTTTGAATTTCGTTGATCAACATTTCGCTTTCAATGTGAAATTTTTGTACCATTTTCACTGAAATATTTCAACTTGTGTAATTCTCCAAGTGAAGTAAACTAACCACTCTAGAATGTTAACTGTGTCGCTATTGACTTTGGTTTTTCCTTTACGACCCGGAGTGCAATACCTTTTTCCTGGAGCACCCCTCCACTATTGGGTATTTCACTGTAATCCAGCTGGGTTGGCCTAGTGAGCCAATATTCTGCGCATTTTTTCATTGCGAATCAACATTCGATTTTAAAATATTGTAACGTACTTGTCAATATACGCTAGAAATTCCAAAATAATTCAGTTTAAAAAACTGGCGAAGAATGTAATTATAAATGTTTCAATTTTAAATTACGTTGTAGAAATTTTTTGTAAATTATTCCTGAAACATAATAATAGAATGAATTCTAAAGTACATAAACAATACTCCAAAGAAATATTATTCTCAACATATGCCCTGTTGTGCTGAAATCGCTAAGCGCGCCTCGCTCGCAGCTCGGGCGATGCTCTTTAAAATTCTTAATATTTTTACTATTGTTTATTATGAGCTATAACTTGGTGAAAAATTTTCTTATACCTTATATTTAATATGAAGTAGGTAAAATCATCATAAAACGTTAAATAAATTACCCCTCAGATGGAAAATGTTACGACTTTCTAACTCATGTCACTTTCACAAGCAATAGTTGAAAACTAGACTATTAAGATTTAGAAGGGAAATATCCATAAATGACTGAAAAATCGCGTGTTGAACGGGAAAAATTTATAAAAATGAGTTTACACATTTTCGGCTTGAAAACCATTTTTTACCGTGTTCTAATTTTATCCAAAAAATAATTTCAAATTCAGCACCCTTGGAATCATAAAATTCGTGAGTATTTCACCAGTTATTACGACCATGATTTTTTATTCCTTGTTCCCACCCATGAATCTGTTGTGCGTTTCTAGAAGAACGTCGCCGGCCAGAAAATGTCGGACGCAAGCCAAGAACTGAACGCACTGTAATATCGTCACCATACGAATACGCTATCTACTGGAACGCTGACTCTTGTGTTGGGTCTGCGAGCAGGCTGCCTGGCACAGTTCCCCCACCACAGTCGGGGGCTCGGCGGGCTGGACCATCATATAACCCAATGCAGGCAGCGCCGTTTTCATTTACGTTTTTCAGTTATACATAATTGTTTTATGTTTTACTACTGTGGAGTACTTTTAGTGAGAAAAGGGGCTCTTAAAGTTACAACAATTTACCAAAATACATGTATTTAAGTGTAAGAATCATATCCGTAATATTATGAAAGATGTTCTTATGAGTTCCAATTATATTATATATTTACATGTATTTACAATAACAATTATGCAAAATAACGTACAATAACGTTTATATGTATGCATTGGTTAACAGTATCACATTCACTCCTGTGGATTCCAATTCCATCGACACCATATGGACTAATCTCTGTGAGTCAGTGACTACTGCCGCAGCAGAAGCACTGGGTACCACAATACCAGGGTGACATCGGATTGACAAACAGACTACGGACTGCTCAGGTGCAAGAAAAAGTCCATGACAAGAAGAAAGCATACAAAAACGGGCTTACTCTAAAGACAGATGAGAACAGAAAGATACGTCATTGCTAAACGAGAAGCGAAGAAAGCCGTCGCCGAAATAAGAGCTAACCACTACAACAATCTCTACGTCAAACTGGACACCAAAGACGGCGAAAAGGATATCTACCGTCTATCCAAAGCCCGAGCAAGATCTGCAAGGGATATTGAGCACTATGTTTGCTTAAAGAGCAAGGAAGACCAAAGACTACAGAGCAAACATGCGATTCTCAAGCGCTGGCAACAGTATTTTGAGATCTCAAACTTAGTTTCCGCATCCACCAATATCAGAAGGTATTCCAACTGAAGGGTCTATCCCCCAAACCATTGCATAGGAAGTTGCCGCTGCCCTAAAAAGTATGAAAAACCAAAAATCTCTTGGACCAGACTACCTCTCAGCTGACGTATGGAAACTACAGGAATTGGAATCCACTGCAAGTGATTGGTTTGTTACATTTTTCAATGCCATATTGGAATCGGGCCACATCCCTACTAACTGGGCTACAAGCATCACAGTACCGATTTTCAAAAATAAAGGAGACCCAGGAGAATGCTCTAATTATCGCCCAGTACGTCTTATCTCACATACAATGAAGATATTTGGGAGAATTCTTGATCGACGGCTACGTGAAATTACCAAAATCAACTCCAACCAATGTGGGTTTGTCAAAGAGGCTGCAACTACTAACACCATCTTCGCAGCTCGACTTCTCATGTAGAAGCATCGTGAGAAATCAGCTGCATATTTCAAAAACTATTTTCTTGCATGATTGTGTTGTCTTATGGCTCATATTAATTTAGTTTTATGTGTACTCAATTTTGGCACGGTTGTGTACATTAATTCTGCAACCCTATCCTGGCCCGGATATTTCTCCGGTTTTCATTCGGGTGGAGGCGGATTTCTTATACAGGTTCTCTTGGCTTTGTCTAGGGGCGTGTTTATTGTAACAATAAATCGTGAATTTAGTTTATGATTTTTCAATTCTTATGATTCAATTTTTCAATATAATTCAATTATGATTTTTAAACACTATACTCAGAATAATCTATAGTTCGATAATAATTTGTACATGTAAAATTTTTTTTTGAGTTAAATTTCAAACATATTGACATTCTATTAGTATTATAACTCGCAGTTAACATTTTATCTTATATACGAATTTTTGAATCCGCCTCTACTTTAGGACCCTTGTTCGGAATTGATGGTATGATCCCTTGCTTGCTTCCGGAGAGTAAAATAGTTGTTTTTTTGGGGGGGCTTTAGGGCTCGCCAACATCGAAAGTCATTAGAGCCCATGCAAGTAGAGAAAAATGCAGTTTCGCACCATAGAGAAGAGCCGTAGTGACTCTTCCCCGTGTGTGGGACTCGCCGAATATCTCGACCGTACCCACTAAAAAACCCTCCTGAAATCAACAAATATCTAAATAAAAAGATGAAAGAAAGGAAAAGAAAACACAATAAAAATACATTATATCACAAAAAAAGGGAAAACAATTTTTAAATATATTTTCGAATTACAGAAACGAACGATGAAAACAAGGAAGACAGTAAAGATGAAAAGGGAATGAAAATTTTAAACCCTCCCGGGAACTTGTGGAAGGAGCCACGATCTACTCATAAAATTCAATAGTTTGTTAACATGAACCATTTCATTTCCGAGAATTGTTGGTAAATCTGCAGCCAGACCAATTTGTCTCCGTATACTTGAGTACCTTCTGCAATCAGTTAGTAGGTGACGCACTGTCAGAGAACAGCTACACTCCTCACAAACGGGTTCATCATCAAGTAGTAAGAGATACCTATGAGTGAGAGGACAATGTCCTATGCGCAGGCGGGTCAGCAAGACCTCGTCGCGCCGGGCTGGCCTACAGGAACTGCTCCATGACTTAACAGAAGATTTGATAAGTCGGAGCTTATTCCTTTCAACAGCTAACCACTCATTGCTCCATTCACTCAGAATCCTTATCTTGACGGAATTTAGGAGATCTCGTTTTGGAATCGTGGAGAAATCCACGCGATTCCTGAGGCATGCCGTCTTTGCGGAATCGTCTGCTTCCTCATTTCCTCTGATACCCACGTGTCCGGGAACCCAGCAAAACATTATGTTCTTTCCATCACTTTGCAGTGAGTAAAGTACATCCTGGATGTTCTGGATCAGCTGGGTACATGTTCTGGAATGCTTGAAGGGCACTCAGTGAATCAGAACAAATCAGGAAATGTGATCCGCGGAAGCACTTTGTAGTTCGCAATGCTCGCAATATGGCTTAGCACTCAGCAGTGTAAACACTGCACAAGTCGCCTAGACGATGGCCACTGGTCTCACGCAGAAATACCACGGAGCAGCCGACACCATCAGCCTGCTTCGACCCGTCGGTAAACACAGGGATACGGTCCCGGTGTTTGTAGAGTATTAGCTGAAAGTATANTCATGATGCAGAAGATCGAAAATAATCTTCGGCTTGTGCAAAGCCCAAGGGGGAGACTTACTAAAACCTTGATGTAAGACATTAGGTGTGCGTATATTTAAGGTTTCCAAAATTTGTTTGGAACGATATCAAAAAGGTTTGGTTGCTCTCAGTCTGTTGTTGTAGAAACGGATGGAAGAAGAGGATGGATGAAAAACCGCGTTGCGCACCAGGTTCTCGGGTAAACTTAGCACGTGGCAAAAGTGTCGTAGCATAAGGAGTTGGCGCCGGAGGTAAATAGATGGTTCGCCGCTCTCGGCATACAAACTCGGAATGGGACTAGTGCGGTAGACTCCCGTTACTAGTCGAATTCCTGCATGGTGGACACTATCCAACATCTTTAAATAGCTTGCACGAGCAGAGCTATATACAACGCAGCCATAATCGAGCCGAGATCTTATGAATGCTCGATAAAACTGGTGCAGGGAGTAGCGATCAGCGCCCCATTCCCTGCTACTGAGGCACTTCAATACATTCAGAGACTTTAATGTTCTCGCTCTTAGGTCTCTTAGATGTTCAATCCACTTCAATCTCTGATCAAAGATTAGACCTAAGAATTTCACAAAAGGATAGAATTTGAGAACGTTGTTCCCCAGGGCGAGGTGAGGTTCTGCCAGAAGGCTTGGTCTCCTACTGAAAAGAACACAGCGTGTTTTCTCAGCAGAGAAACGAAAACCTGTCGTTTTCGACCAGTGGTATAATCTATTAAGGACGAGTTGGATTTGTCGTTCTGTGATGAACAAAAGATAGCAAAGTCATCGACAAAAGGAGAGTGTAAAACAGGATTCTTTACAGCAGACGTTATGCTGTTTATGGCCACTGCCAATAAGGTCACACTCAAGACTGAGCCCTGAGGAACACCGTTCTCTAGAGTTCTCCAGAGACAGACAGAGAACGGTATTGTGTCCAATTAGCCTTACTGAGAATCCATTTCTGTGGCTTGCTTTCGGGAATAGACACACGTTGCTGCAAGGACAACCAGATAGGATGATGGTCGCTACCATGCAGATCATCTTCTACCCACCATTGAAAGACATCAGCAACTTCAGGAGAGCAAACTGATAGGTCTATAGCAGTCCATGACCCCGTGCCAAATGCGAAGTGGGTCATCTCCCGGTGTTCAGTAGACATAAATCTTCTCCCTCTAAGAGACAATTCAGCAGTCGGCCCCTGGGGCAATCGCTCGACGAGTCCCACAGTACACTGTGGGCGTTGAAATCTCCAAGGAGGAGGAATGGTCGAGGGAGCTGAAGAATTAAATCTCTGAGGGAGGTCTCCGAAAAATCTCGTGTCGGAGGAAGATATATAGAACACACGATATATAGAACACGCGGTCCTAGGTTTACCATAAATTTTGACTGCTATAGCCTGGATGTGTGTTTGTAGGAGAACAGGCGAGCAGGGGATAGTGTTTCTAACAAACACGGCAACTCCTCCTCTTGCTCGATCTCCCGTGGTGTCGTCATATCTGAAACTGCTGTATCCTCGCAGAGAGGGTGTGTTCTGGTGAAAGGTGTCTCTTGTAGGCAGATACATATCGGATTACGACGCGCTAAGAGTTGTAACTCTTCACGTTGAGTTCTATAGCCATTATGGTTCCACTGAAGTATGGAAGCCATTAGTGTTTGGAGCCTCCGGGGTCAGGTTCGTGAACGTGTATTTCCGCGTCACCATCGGACAATACACGTTCTGACTCCGAAGAAGAAAGCACAGAGACGTCCTTTTTACGTCTGTGTGATTTCTTGCTTGGTGTTGTACTTGGTTTCAAAATGTTTACAGGGTTCAGGGGTTTAGCCCTAGAACCAGGCTTTAACTTTGTGTCTTTGTTGATGGTTTAGTAGTCGATTTAATTGTTATTTTTTAGTAGATGGACGAGCTGTTGGTGTCTTAGTTTTTTCGGGAAGGGCTGTCATTTTTCTTGCCGCATTTGCACTGGCATGTGCACGACGTCGTAGACACGTCAGTAAAATCGACCTGTACAGATACGTTCTTCATCTGTTTTGGAGTCTTGGCTGCGGTGGAGTAACTAGTAGAAAATACAGGGTGTAATGCCCTGTATTTCTTCCGTGCTCACCGTACGGGATCTTCTCCTTAGTTTTGATTTCCTGCACTTGTTTTTCTTCGAGAAAGGCGACACACTCCCTGCTCCATACCGGGTGACTGCCTGTGCAATTAATGCATTTTGCAGGCCCTGGGCATGAGACGCCGGGTTCGTGTGCCTCCTTTCCCCACTTTCCACAAGTATCACGTAACACACCTTGAGGTTGAGGGTTTTTTTATAGAGGTTTAATCCTTCCTCGCGACCCGGCCAACGAAGGCAAGATCTCCGCCCTTCAGAACATGCAATTTTCCACAATCGCGCAAATGGTGGTCGCTGAAGCATGTCCAAAGCCTACGGTGTCGGAGGACTGATGGCGCGATACCAGTTCCCAGCTCGGAACCGTGGGTTTGCCAAGCCCATACTCACTCGAAACTGAGCTTCCTGCGGGGGAAAGAAAAGAAGAAAAAGAAAGAGAAGGGGAAAATGAAAGATACCCTAGCTCCAATAGTGTCGGGATCGAAAGGAACAAGAAGTGACCAAGGGAAGTCTGTACAGATAAAGGAAGGAGCATGGCACAAGTAAGTGGAAGCAATACCAGACACAGCTCAGGGCCCCGTGTTCGCCAAATACGTACTTACTAGATGTAAGTCCCCTGGGGGATGAGAGATGATTGACCAGATATGTTGTTGACATGTACTTTGAAAAGTGTCCCGTCTATACGACTCATAACAACATAAACATTCTCATAGGGAATGCTCTGTAACTTTGGCTTTACTGAGATTTCTGAAGTGGGAGGGCTGTCAACCCTCGGCCGCTTCGTAGACCCTAAGGCGTGGTACTTACCCTGCGGCTCGCCCACTCCGCAAGGCAGGGGAAAACAAGAACCTTTCATTTTGGCCCACGAGTTCGGAGGAAATAAATGTCCGGTGACGTGGAGCCCCCGCATCACGCCACTAAGCCTTGCTCAACTGAGGTGCGGCTGTTGCCCCAGAGAATGTCCGCTAGTGAGTCTTTGTCCTCAACACCCATTCACCTTATCGGCGCGTAACACACCTTGAGGTTGAGGGTTTTTTTTATAGAGGTTTAATCCTTCCTCGCGACCCGGCCAACGAAGGCAAGATCTCCGCCCTTTAAAACATGCAACTTTCCACCATCGCGCCAATGGTGGTCGCTGAAGCATGTCCAAAGCCTACGGTGTCCGAGGACTGATGGCGCAATACCAGTCCCCAGCTCGGAACCGTGGGTTTGCCAAGCCCATACTCACTCGAAACTAAGCTTCCTGCGGGGGAAAGAAGAGAAGAAAAAGAAAGAGAAGGGGAAAATGAAAGATACCCTAGGTCCATTAGTGTCGGGATCGAAAGGAACAAGAGGTGACCAAGGGAGGTCAGTATAGATAAAGGAAGGAGCATGGCACAAGTAAGTGGAAGCAATGCCAGACTCAGCTCGGAGCCCCGTGTTCGCCAAACACGTACTTACTAGATGTAAGGTCTCTGAGGGAAGGGGAAGAAGAATAAATAGAGGAAAGAGAAGAAGAAGAAAATGAAAGATACCCTAGCTCTAATAGCGTCGGGATCGAAAGGAACAAGAGGTGACCAAGGGAGGTCAGTATAGATAAAGGAAGGAGCATGGCACAAGTAAGTGGAAGCAATGCCAGACTCAGCTCGGAGCCCCGTGTTCGCCAAACACGTACTTACTAGATGTAAGGTCTCTGAGGGAAGGGGAAGAAGAATAAATAGAGGAAAGAGAAGAAGAAGAAAATGAAAGATACCCTAGCTCTAATAGCGTCGGGATCGAAAGGAACAAGAGGTGACCAAGGGAGGTCAGTATAGATAAAGGAAGGAGCATGGCACAAGTAAGTGGAAGCAATGCCAGACTCAGCTCGGAGCCCCGTGTTCGCCAAACACGTACTTACTAGATGTAAGGTCTCTGGGGGAAGGGGAAGAAGAATAAATAGAGTAAAGAGAAGAAGAAAATGAAAGATACCCTAGCTCTAATAGCGTCGGGATCGAAAGGAACAAGAGGTGACCAAGGGAGGTCACTATACATAAAGGAAGGAGCATGGCACAAGTAAGTGGAAGCAATGCTAGACACAGCTCGGGGCCCCGTGTTCGCCAAACACGTACTTACTAGATGTAAGCCCCCGGGGGGGGGGGTAAATTAGTTTGTCCTCCACGTGGTCATACGCAGTTTGTTCTGTTTTTTGACAATAAATTTATTACCTTTCTTGACCTTGAAAAGGTCTTCGATCGTGTTTCACCCGAGTTGATTTGGTTCGCACTCCGCGAACATGGTCTGCCAGAGTCATTTGTGAATGACGTCAAGATGTTATATACGAACACCAGCAGTAGAGTACGTTGTGTGGCCGGCACCTCGGCAAACTTCTCTGTAAATGTCGGCTCCACTTGGGTTCTGCTTTGTCACCGTCCGTTTTTGTGCTTGTCATGGACACTATCACTCGTGACCTGCTACGGAACGTTCCTTGGACTCTTCTTATGCAGATGTAATGGTAGCAGATGTCACCGGAAAGAAACTCCTACGTCAAGTTTAGGACTAGAATAACCGCCTCTCCCAGTATGACCTACACCTGAACGTGAAAAGGACGGAATATTTGGAGTTAAACTCAAGAGAGCGCCACCATCCAATTCGCTGGAGAAAATTTAGTCAAGACAGCATGCTTCAAGTACCTTGGGTCTCGTCTGCAGAGCGATGGCAATTTGAGAGATGAAGTAAGAGCCAGGGTAAAGGCAAACTGGTTGTGGTGGAAGGAGGTCACCGGGGTACTTTGTGACAAAAGAATCTCAAATCCAAGATCTATCGAGCAGTGGTACGGCCATTTGCACTGGATGGAGCCGAATATCGATCATCCGACAAAATTTCTGAACGCCAACTACACGCCATGGAAATGAGTGCTTCGTTGGACTATGGACATCTCTCTTATTGACCATGTCAGAAACGACACAATTCGAGAGCATATAGGTGTCGCTCCAATTGTGGAAAAAATTAGTGAGAAACGGCTCAGATGGCATGGCCATACCCTGCGAGCAGCGCCTGGTACTTTTTTGTGTGGGGCTTTACGGCTCGTCGACATCGAGGTTATTAGAGCCGTAAAAACTTGTACAGGTAGGGAAAATGCAGTTACGCTCTAGGGAGAGCCAACATGACTCCCCGCGTGTGGGACTCGCCGAATGGCTCAACCATACCCACTAAAAACCCTCCTGAATTACAACTCAAATATTAACATATCTCAGAACATTACATATATTTGAAAAAAGAGGAAAATTAAAGAAACCCTAGCGTTGGGATCGAAAAGAACAAGTGGTGGCCAAGGAAGGTCAGGAAAGAGAAAGAAAGGAACCTAGCACAAGTGGAAGTAATGCCAGGCTCAGCTCGGGGCCCCGTATACTTACTAGATGTGAGTCTCCTGTGGGGATGTACCCTGGGGGGGGCTGGTACGGTTACCAACTCTCTTCTACATTTTGATGTTGAAGATCTGCGTCCTAGAGGACGACCGGAGAAGCGTTGGTAAAACACGATAAATGATGATTTAAAAATCGTGGGCCTAAAACACGCCGACGCACAAGATTGGACAAAATGACGATTAATGACCCGAAAAACTGACCCTGCACCAGCGGGATAACGGTAGGAAGAAGATGTATTTAATATAAGTATTTGACAATAGGACAGACAATAGAAACAACGATAAAACCAACCGTGTTCAGCAATCTGAACCTACAAATTTTGAAATAAAACATGCTTGTTAAGCTTTTGGCGCATACCAAGTTTAGATTTATTTAACTGAAAGGTAAATTTTTAATAAAAAAAACTGAAAGATAACAAAATTAGGAAAATAAAATTAAAAGTATAATTAATTGCTTAACTATCTGATGTGAGCGAAATACCCGCAAGGTGTTCATTAATTGTAGTATGTTACGTTACATTAAAAAACAATCCATAATTAAAAATGATAAATTCATCTAAAATGTAACCATCAATATTATACGACCTTATTTGACTGTTCACTACATTTATTACGTTAATTCTTCAGCTCCTATGATCTCGATGTCGGCGAGCCGTAAAGCTCCAATAAAAAAATTAAGCTCTCAAAGTAAAACGACGGAAAATTTAGAAATGAACGTCAATAGTAGGCTACAAATATCAATTTGATGCGACACTTTTACTGTTCAAAGTATATTTTTAAGGAGAAATTTTTTGTCGATTCACTGAAAGTAATCTCACCGAAACTCAATTTTTCTTCGCCGTTTATTTGATGTCTGAAGATGTGGAAAATCAAATATTGTAGGGACGGCATCATTTTCTATTTTTTGTATTTTTAAATTTTCCTCTTTCCTCAAAAGTGCTTTTTCAAAATGAGCGCTGCAGATTGTTGAATATTTGGAAAGGGTGAAACCTTTCCTCTTCGTAGCTATAATCCGTTTCTTTTTACGGTCAGGATCTTGTTGACAACCTTACAACAAATTTGAATATTAATCACTCTAATTACTACTTTCAGAATAAAGAAACCTAATTTTTATGTAAACGACAAACCTTTCGAATAAATCGTTGTGCCGTTACATTCGTTTAGTAAAACATAAACAATCTACTCAACTACAACAATGTAATAATAGTTTAGGATTTTAAATGTTGCTTATCATATACTACAATGTGTATTACTGTGTCAGCAAATGTTTAATTTTAAAAGGTAGTGAGGATTAAACAGTTAAGACCAATGCTATTGCCTTCTGCTTACCTATGAAATGTTAAGTCACAATTCTTCACGGAAGAGTTATTGCATTTGTTCACCATTAAAATGACTACACAGGTGTTCACCATTTTAACGATTATACTTGTCTCCTTTCTTTCACTTTATCAAGACAGCATCACTGTGCTCAATATTAATTTCTGTGAACGACTCACGTATCTGTTGGTGCGGCTAGCGACGCAATGTGTTAGCAATTTCCTACAATACCTCCCACTAGAGTGGGGGTGGCTTGGTAGCCGACTCGAGTTCGCAAGTTGATCCCAGTAATACTCGGCGTTCCAGTAGGTAGTATATTTCTATGATCGTGTGCCTGTGTCCGTTAGAAGCATTGTGTTTATTGTAATGCGTCGTCCGACACTGCGACACTTTTCCTGTTCATGTGACGCCAGCCTAAAACTACCTACTGTCACCACTTCCTTGTTCCGAGACGTCTTGACTCAGAGACGCTCCCTGACACATCATCTTCGACTTAACATCAACATTCTTATCCTTGGCGTCCGGATTGATTCACCTACTGGATAATTTTTATTGAAAATTACTTTGTTACCATGCAAGATGAAGACAAAAATGTAGTTTAATTTTAAATTGTACACCAAATTTTAAGAAAAATGGTACAAAACAACAATTTTCAAGCAATCGCGTGTAAACGTACTTGTGCGCAACGCAGTCTTCATTGTTTTTTAAACCACGCTAGCTCTCAAATGATGCTTCAGAGGGAAAACACATAATAGCCTTTCTGTAGGCAGTTTTATGATCTATAAAATTTATAATTATTTTTACGATAAACCGCATCGCTGAAGAGATATTTTCAAAAAAACATTTCTCGTGACCACTGACCTTGAAGAAAATTTTTAGACAAGTGCGATCGACGGGGACTTTTGAAATTTCATTTGAAGGTTAAGGTGTATACAAAATTTCATCTCCATGCGAAGTTTTATTTTGTGGAATGTGCATTTTTCCTGGACTAAGTGAGGGAGGTAGCCAACCGACTTCCCATATTTTACAGACTGGTAGGAAGAAATGAGGGAGCTTTAATCGCGCTACTAATCTGTCGAAGGACTTTTTTATTATCTTTATGCTCATGTTATAATTCGTCTCGATTGAATAAGATTAAAAAATATAAAACGCTGTGGTGTAAAGTGCCGTCAACTGCGCATGGTACAAGTTGCTTAGAGAGTGAAGCAATAAGGATGTCAGAACTGTCCTTAAAGCGCTGCACTCTTGGCGTAGTTTTATAAGAGACTTTTTCCGGGTGTTTAGGTTGCCATCCTGTTTGTGACGTTGTGTTAGGAGTGATGTCTACCGTAGTGATCGGGAACGTTAGGGACTTCCGTTTGTTGTATGATCTTTTCTGTTCGAGTTGTAGATTTTTTCACCTTGCGTCGATTCTGTACGAATTCTCGAATTGCTCGCACTTTTTATCGTCACCTACATACATTGTCTGTATCTTGCGTACATTTCATTGGTAGTTGTTACTTTTTAGTATATTTTATTGTAAGTCAGTTCGTTGGTAAATAAAAGCACGTGTGAAGTGTCATTTTTTCGTCTGTTCGCCTTCCCTTGCCCATCATTATTGTTGATGAAGATTTTTTCACAAAGGATAAATAAAAAATATTTATTAAATGATTCCACAAAATTGGAGTGAACAGTATCGCTTTCAGCAAATCTAAGAAAGCTGCTCAGCATATTAGGGTATGTTGAAACATTTCTTCTCCGAGACGAACTATGGACCTCAACAATTTTCATGAACGGGAAGATTGCTTAAGCGAATTGATTTTTTTCTATTAGAATTTCAGAAAATATAAACATGTGCATTTCATTGTGCTCAATTGGCTATTCAATCAATTTTAAAAGACACATATTTCTGAAGAAAAACGTCATTTAGCTACGATGAATCTGAAATCAATGATTTCAGTAATTTCGTACTGAATAATTTTAGAATATTTTTTCGAGCTTCATGCTCTTCTCAAAATGTTCATACTACATACTTTTTATTAGACAAACATTGAATGTTATTTTTATGTTTAAAATGATTCTTTTGTGGGGCTTTATGGCTCGTCGACATCGAGGTCATTAGAGCCCTAAAATTTTGTAGAGGTAGGGAAAATGCAGTTACGCACTAACGAGAGCCAACATGACTCCCCGCGTGTGGGACTCGCCAACTGACTCAACCATACCGACTAAAAACATTTTTTTAAACGTTACAATATAACAAAAACATTTTCTTAAAAAACGTGGGAAACGAGACAGGAAAATTCATAAAATATTATTAAAAAATTGAAAACAAAGAAGAACAGAAATTTAGGGACAGAATTTTTGTATAGTTAGGGAAAATGCAGTTACGCACTAACGAGAGCCAACATGTCTCTCCCCGCGTGTGGGACTCGCCGAATGACTCGGCCATACCCACCTAAAACCCTCCTGAATTACAATAGATCCTGTCTCTTATACACATCTAGATGTGTATAAGAGACAGNGAAAATAAGATTTAAATCCAAACCCTCCCGAGAATCCCGTTTAGTTTATGGATTTGAGTAAAAACATACGAAGAGAGATCAGATACTTTTCCAGAGTCCAATTTCCTGAAGGAATCTGAAAAGACGTATTAAAATCGGTTCATTTTGTCCCAGTAGAACGTTTAAACTGTTCGGTAGATTGTGTCGCGGTCGGCTGGTACTATATTTAAGACACCCCGGAAGAAAGTGTTCCACGGTAAGTGTTGTGTTACAAGTTTCACAGACGGGGTGAGGTTCACTGCGTAAGAGATGACCATGGGTAGGATAGCAGTGGCCAATACGAAGGCGTGTAAGGATTACTTCTTCACGTCTGTTCGCACGGGATGACGACACCCAGGTCTTAACGGAGTCTTTTACTTTCCTCAGCTTGAAGGAGCGACTTTGCCATTCGGCGTGCCATGTCTCAAGAAGAGACGATCGTACGGCAACCTTTGAATCTGACGAGATGAAAGGTCAAGGACTTCCCTCTGCGTTCCCCATTTCGCTGCCTCATCGACTTCTGGATTACCTATAATACCCACGCTCCCACGAACCCAACAAAGGATTGTTTCAAAATTTTTAGATACTAGATGGCTTATCAAATTTTAAATTGTCAGCGTAAGTGTCGGAAGTTTACAGTGAAGACAGACTTCAGAGCACTTCTAGAGTCACTGCAGAGAACCACACGCCGTATTGAAGATAGCTGAATGAACTTCAGCGCCTCAAGAATGCGAATTTTTTAGCGGTGTACACGCTGCAAAAGGAATCGAGGCGAAAAGAACGGGTGACACTATGGCAGTGGAAAGCAGCTCCAACGGAATTATTAATTGCTGAGCCATCAGTGTATATGAACATATGATCCAAATAGAGGTTTTTTAGATCTCCGAAGTGCTGTTGGTACACAGCAGCAGAAGTGTCTTGCTTTGAAAGTTGAGACAGACGAAAGTCGATGGTTGGTTGCACGAGGAACCAAGGAGGTGTGAGAGTGTGTGGGTATTTCACTGGAGGAGATAGTGTGATGACGTTTTCCTCTAGCAGATTTTTAAAACGGACACCCGTTGGGCGGGGTAACGAAGGTCTTGCAGCGTAAGATGAAATAAATTTTGGAAAATGTAGGTGTTCCCGAGTGGGGTGATTTGAAACCCCCATCGGATTCACTCCGTAAGATCCAAGTAGAATATCACGTCTCTTGTTAAGAAGTGGTTTGCCAGCTACTGCTAGTAAGCATTTTATTCGACTAGTGCGGAAAGCGCCAGTTGCAATGCGGACTCCTGCATGATGGAAACTGTTAAGGGTCCTGAGTGTCGACGGTGATGCGGAGACGTATACAATACTGCCATAATCTAATACAGACCGAATGAGACTTCCATACAGGCGAAGAAGGCAAGTGCGGTCTGCACCCCATGATGGTGCTCGGAAGCAGCGAAGGAGGTTGAGGGAAGAATTACAACGGGATTTTAGTTTTCGAATGTGATTGCGCCAAGTTAGTGCGCGTTCAAATGTGAGACCCAGGAATTTTGCGGAGTCAAGGAATGGAAGACATTGGCCCCCAAGAAAAAGATCTGGATCATTATGGAGATGGTATATCCTACAAAAATGCATGCAGCATGACTTGGATACAGAAAAACTAAAGCCGGTAGACATGTTCCACTCGTGTAAACGGTTTGTGTAAAACCAATTGCAGTTGCCTCTCGATGACAGATGGTGCTAGACGAACAATAGATGGCGAAGTCGGCAACGAAGAGAGACGCATGTACCGGTTCTCGAACCACTGACGCAATGCTATTTATGGCTATGGCAAGGAGATTGACGCTTAAGATTGAATCCTGTAAGACACAGTTTTCCAAAAGATGTTTAGACGAAAAATTAGCACCAAGGCAAACGCGGAAAGAGCGTTGAGATAGGAAGCTCTCCAGGAACAGAGGAAGACAACCTCGGAATCCCCACAAGTGCAATGTGCGTAGGATTCCGTACCTCCAGGTTGTGTCATAAGTTTTTCCAGGTCAAAAAAGATAGCTAACAGGTGTTCTCTCAATACAAACGCTAATGAAATGGTGGAAGACACCGCAACAAGGTGGTCAAGCATTGACTGCTTTTTTCTGAAACCACTTTGGATATTGGTCAGAAGATTTCGTGTTTCTAGATACGAAACAAGGCGACGATTGATCATTCTTTCTGACATTTGTCAAACGCAGCTTGTCAATGAAATCGGTGATAAGTGCGACGGATTAGAATGATCTTTTCCCTCCTTTGGAAGTGTAATGATTATGGCTTCACGCAATTGAGCAGGGACGGTATGCTCATTCCAAATAGTTAAATATGTTTAGAAGAAATTTCATGCCTATCTCTGGAAGATGTTTTAGCATTGCGTTATGCATTTGATCAGGACCAGGGGCTGTATCTTTCGACGACGCAAGGGCAGAGGTCAACTCCATCATTGAGAACCACTCCCAAGTTTCTATCATCACTGGTTGTCTGCCTACAGGTATTTAAGGAGCCAAAACATGTAATTTTTTGATAAAAATTTAAATCTTTAAAAATGAATAACTTTAAAAATAATTGTGCTACACAACTGAAATTTTGTATTTTTTCATAAGTATGGTATAATAAATTTGTAATAATAAATTTATTGTCAAAAAACAGTACAAACTGCATATGACCACGTGGAGGACAATAAACTAATTTACTCTCCGGAAGCAAGCAAGGGACCATCCCATCAATTCCGATCAAGGGCCCTAAGGCAGAGGCGGATTCAAAAATTTNATATGATAAAAAGTTAGCTGCGAATTATAATACATATATGTCAATATGTTTGTAATTAACGCAAATATGTTTGTAAATTTACTTGTACAAGTTATTATCGAACTATAGATTATTCTGATTAGTGTTTAAAAATCATAAGAGTTGAAAAAACACTAAATTCACGATTTATTGTTACAATAAACACGCCCCTAGACAAAGCCTAGATAACCTGTATAAGAAATCCGCCTCTACCCGAAGGAAAAACGGAGAAAAACCCGGACCAGGATGGGATATATTGCTGCATATCAAAAATCATGAAAATCTGGGACATCAAGTCTGTATCAGTGTGTTGATTTGACATGGAATCACTCTGTATTATAATTTCGAACAGTGAATAATTACACGTATATACAAATAAGTCTTGCATGATATAAGGTTATAAAGTTAGTAAATAAATAGAATACATAACTTTCACAAACTATTTTACTGTCTTCAGAGATAACGCACAAAAAAACATAATACTGCAGGTTTATAATTTGTTGTATCGTAGCATAAATTGCACTATATCCTGTTTTATGTGTCATTACAGGGATATACGTAACAAAATTTGTACGTTCAAGAGAATAAGTATGTAGCTCACATGTAAATCCGTAACACTAAAAAATGTTACAAACCAAACACTTTCATAAGCAAAATGTTTTTGATATTTAAAAACAATTGGGAAGGTTTTCATTCCTTTTAACATTCCTGTTACTTGTTTTTAAACATGTGAACAGTTGAAATGCACGCGCTGAATCTGATTATCAGTGCGAAATAAACTTATTTATTTTTAATTTAATCTAATTTTATTTTGTTTCGCTATATTTGAATACAATCTGCTTTACCTTTCAAAAATTATGAGCAAAGTTTGATAGAACGGTCAAGTCAGACTTCATTCCACTTTCGTTAAACCAATAAGAGTCTATTCTGACCGTCCCATCCAGAATTTAAAAAATCACGTTTTATTTACAGAAGCTTTGTTAAGTTACTGTTGTTATAATTTTTTAAAGATTTTATCATTAGTACTATGTCTGACAAAAACGCCGTAGCAATTAAGTTAATTATATTGATTTTGAGAAGATTTGAATTAACCTATTCTGCCTAACACACTCGTCTTAACAAGAATTTCGGAGAGAAGGAAATAGTGCGGCACGATTTTTCTTATAATTGCCTTAAACATGAAGGAGAATAAAAATAATATTTTGTCACTAGATATATTTTTGTGTTAAAAATAAGTAAAACTCATTTTTAATAGCTTTACTTGGCCCAAACAAAAATATCCCTGTTGTGTACTATAGAGGCTAAAAAATTTGATCAATAAAATTTTCGGAACCGGTATAAAGTATAAAGTATTATAAGCCTCCAAAGTTATCTCACAAACTTTCATGGAACAAACGCAACTTTTGACTAATTAGTTGAACTAATTCAACATGTTATTTGAATAAATAAATATGAATAATTTATATGTAAATTGAAGATTAATAAATAAAAACAAACAAAGCTGTAACTGATTGCCAGGAAAGCATAAAAACTACAGGTGAGACCGTGGGGGACAATAAGCTTATTTAATATTATTCTGGGCATCACATTTACTGTATAAGCCGACAATTTTTCACTTACCTTCAAATACTTCAATGTATTCAGGCATATCTATTTCCCAGAGGATATTTGCTACTCTACTGTCCATTATCATTCAATAAAACGCTGGTGAGAGACACCAGAGTTGAAAGCAAACCAATTTCTCGTTTATGCCAAGCACGTGCACTAGCGTCGTAAGGAATACACCGCACCCGACACCAACGCCCCCCGCACACACAATACGGAAAGCTACCTATTTGCAAGTAAATGATACGACGGCCTTATCTTTTTTTATAATACTAATAAATTTATTGTCAAAAAACAGTACAAACTGCGTATGACCGCGTGGAGGAACAAAAAAACTAATTTACTCTTCGGAAGCAAGCAAGGGACCATCCCATCAATTCCGATCAAGGGCCCTAAGGTAGAGGCGGATTCAAAAATTTCAGCAAAAGTTCCTAGATAAGATAAAAAGTTGGCTGCGAGTTATAATACTAATAGAATGTCAATATGTTTGTAATTTTAAGCAAAAAATTACATGTACAAGTTATTATCGAACTATAGATTATTCTGAGTATAGTGTTTAAAAATCATAAGAATTGAAATAACACTAAATTCACGATTTATTGTTACAATAAACACGCCCCTAGACAAAGCCTAGAGAACCTGTATGATAAATCCGCCTCTACCAGAAGGAAAAACGGAGAAAAACCCGGGCTTTTCTTTTCTTTTTTGTGGGGCTTTTACGGCTTTTCGACATCAAAGGTCATTGGTGCCCTAAAAACTTGTACAGGTAGGTGTAATGCAGTTACGTACTAGGGAGAGCCAACATGACTCTCCCCGCGTGTGAGACTCGCCGAATGACTCAACCATACCCACCAAAAACCCTCCTGAATTACAACATACCAAAAACCAATCTCAAAACAAGAGGACAAAAAAATGAGGAAAATGAAAATACCTTAGCCCTACTAGCGTCGGGATCGAAAAGAATAAGAGGTGACCAAGAGAGGTCAGGAAAGAGAAAGGAAGGAACCTTTCACAAGTGCAAGTAATGCCAGACTCAGCTCGGGGTCCCGTGTTTGCCAAACACGACGACGGCTTTGTCGTTTTACAAATATTTTGTAGGTATCGTCAGGACTACGAACATTGTTCAATACCACCCTACATCTTATTATGCTATTTCAGTGCACTTGATGACGCAACAATCTATCTCACAACATAAATGTGATTGGGTACATGTCATTTCTTTCAGTGTATGTATAACTTTTATAAAACGTTTTTGTGCACCCTATAATTGGTAATATTGTAAATATTTATTACACAAATAATTTTAATTTCTTTTTATCGCTCTTTTTAATGGCATTTTAAAAAGTGAATAAAAAACGCGAATAATTTTCAATTAAAAGTGTGCATTCTTCACATATCTCTAATAAAAATTCTAAAATATTTATCTTCAAGTTATTGGTATAAATGATGTTAAAATCAATTATATCTGAAACTCGTGTTTTTCTACTACTACGCAACATTTTTATAATTACAAATAAAACAGGACTCTAATGACCCAGAAGTTGATGAGCTCTAAAGTCCCAATTAAAAGAAAAGTAAAAAAATAAAACGCCGTTTTCACTTCATTATTCGCACGCACCTCAATTCGATTGCAGGGGCAATTATCAACGGCCCTTGAAAAGATCTGTAGTTTTTGTTTCATGATTAACGTTAATTTCATACTCATTGATAATTATGTAAGGGTTCTAATGACGTTGGCGAGCTCTAAAGCTCCAAAGAAAATAATAATAATTCTGTGAACAGTATTTTTGAAACAAAATAAATATGGTGTATTGTTAGAGATATTGTAAGAAAATAGAAATAGTGTATTTCTTTAGAAAAAATCAGTGAATGCGTTTCTAAGGGTTCTAATGACCTCGATGTCGGCAAACCGTGAAGCCTCAATTTAAAAAAATGCATTTGTGATGTAACTAAAAAATTGTTGTGAAATAAAAAATTAACATTCGAAATGAATCAGTGATTCCATACAAATTCTCACGGCCAACTGCATACACGTTTTGTGACTTGACAATGACTTATTGAAAGGTGCAAAGAGTTAAAAACTAATTTATAATCTTCGTTTTTTGACCTTTCAAAGGTAAATACGGATGTCAATCTTTGCTCAGTACGATAAAGAAATTCATAGCAAACATCAAGATCTGTAGGAAAATAAATAATTCCCTCGTATTCAATAAATAGCTACGCAAAGCAAATAAAATACATCATTGCATTGTAAATAAAACACAAATACGTACCTGAGCTAGTCAACCACAAAAACTCAAACGACAAATTAATGAATAAAAGCTATTTTAACGAATAAAACAAACTACGCTAAAGAGTGAAGCAAGTTCTCATTGTTACAATTCAGATAAGTGCACTAAAATTAATTTTTTGTAATTTCATTTTCACATAGATACACTGCACGTGAAACCCTTGCATTTATGTATAGCATGTTCAAAATGTTTTAGGGGGCTAACATCATTCAATATATTTCTTTTTCGTCATGCAACTTCTGGAAGTAGTTTGATGTAAAAAAGATATAAATATTGATAACTATATCTAGAATATTAGGCGTAAACTTAACAACAATCGTAATAAAAATATTTCCCTACGTCAATACCAATAATTTGCCTATACTTCGTAGTCTAAGAATATATATGATTCCGATTAAAAACTCCTTATATTTCGTAAGAATCCCTTTCTTACGAAATATTTTCTTTTAATGTACGTAACTTATGAATTCGAATAATGTCCTGTAGATAAAACTGAATAAAAATACTCCCACATTCCCATCGGGAGCGAACTCGATTTTCTGATATTTATGCTCTCACCTTACCTCTACACCATGGGTGACGTTGCGGACAGTGTAAAGTGTCAGCTTCAATAGTATTTTTAAACGTTATTACCAATTATTTTTACAAATTTAAATTATTTTGCCTGATACAAAGTCAAACAACCAATTTTACAAACTTGAAAAATTAAATTCGTTATTATGGAATGGATATGGAATAATACAGTAAATAGTATCCACCTGTATCGTCAGATACAATTATACATTCCATCCTCTACGTACAAACTATAGACTAAATTTTTCATTAACACAACAGTTGGATGAATCAAGTATTACGCAATATGTGTATAACACATTCAACTTGCTTATCGGAGCTAACATCATTCATATATTTATTTTTATACAACTTTTGCAAGAAGAATGTTGTAATAAGGACATGTAAATATTGATAAGTATATTTAGAAAATTAGGTGATAACTTACGAGCATGTCGTAATAAACAAAAATACTTATTTAAGCCACCTGCATGCAAAGGATACAAGGAGTAAAACTACTAATTTATAATAATACATGTAAAAGAAAGATAACTAATATAATTTCACGAGAAGCAATGAACCAAAATTTTGTATCGTAAAGAACCTCAAAAATTACATAAATACAGAAAACTACTCACAGCATTTCGCCGAGTGTCTTTGCAGTGAACTTAAAATTCAAATACGATCCATTGTTGGACGTATTGTAAGAGACACAGGAATAGTGAATTTTATTAGAAAAATTAGTAAATACGTTTAAAGTAGAACATAAAGCATTGTCTCTCTCTCTCTCTCTCTCTCTATATATATATATATATATATATATATATATATATATATATATATATATATATATATATATATATAGAGAGAGAGAGAGAGAGAGAGAGAGAGAGAGAACATTGAGGTCATAGATTTATAGCCCAACTATAAAATTAAGCTAACATTCTTTTACATGGTAAAAATTGTTTTTTGCGTAATTCTTTAAGAACGTAAACACAATTTTGAAATGAAACAAGAATTCGATACATTTTCACCGCCTGCTGCATACATGAATTGGCTTGACCATGCCTTATTGAGAAAAAATACCACTATAATTTATAATGATCGTAGTTTTTGCACTATTGAAGATAGTAAAACGAATTTCGATCTCAGTGCTACAAAAAAATTCAAAGCGAGTAATATCAAACAAGTCTAGGAAAATAATACATTCCTAAGTATCTCACGTATTCATTAGACCACTTTGGCAATGAAAATAATAAACATCTTTACAATGTAAATTCAATACAAATACGTACCTGAACTAATCATTCACAAAAAACTCATACGACACATTAATCAATTAAAGCAAATAAAACTTCACTGCGATTACGTTTGGCAGCTTATCATGTTATTCTTCAGATGCCGTTTGAAATATGTCAACAAAGATCCATTTTTGTCATTTTATCTGCACGAAGGCACAAAACAATTAAACACATATGGTGTTTATTATAAACTGATATAAAATTAAAGCACACAACTTCAACACGTCTATAAAACCGTCAATAACTTGCACTATTCACGATAATTCCCAATACCATTGTTCTGACGTTCACCGCCGTACTACTTTGGTACGCTTTAGTGGCTTTGGCTTGCTCATGGTACATCCGCAAGCTAATGCTCGCTTGCTTTGCATAATTTTATTTCCATGAAAAATGTACTTTAAAAATAAAATTCTCGAATTTTTGGAATTTTGTCATTCACTGCTATTCTATAGCTATGAAAAAAACTAAATTTCATGTTTGTACGACTAGTGAAATATGTAATAAATTTGATTCATATGTTAGTCAGTTACTCATTTTGGCTTATAAATATACGGACTCGCTTTGCTCGCTGGGGATTTTACCCCCAGACCCCTAATTAAGGGGCTGCGCCCTTGCTAATTTAAAAGACGTAATGCGAAGATCTCGCCCCATTTCGCACAACTAATACTTCGCTAGTTTCTTGTTAATTTCGTAACTGATTTCGCAATTGATGCTGATAATCAGACATCAATTTCAATACTGACCATAGAAAACAAAATTGATCATGGCATTAGATTGTAATAATAATAAATTGATATTAGTTGGAGATGGAGAATAATATATCAGCATTTATGGAAAATATACATGTTACATACTTCCAAAACAAAAACCTAATTAATGCCATAATAGAGGTCATGTCTCATGTATTCATAATATTTCCAGGAAATTCAAGACTTGATTTAATAGCTCATAAATTATGGGACATTGTCAAAGATCATGCTCCTATTTTTTTCCGCAAATTAAAAGAAACAATAAACAAAAGAAACTGAGTAGGGGAAGACCTTTTAACCAAAGCAACTATTATAATATCAGTATCGAGCTTTTATAGCATATCTCTGACATAACTGATGTACAAGTAAATATACCAAATCACACTAATGTATATTATGAAGGTAATCTATGATTTGAGCAAGAAAGTAGAAACTTTTCTTGGATAATTAATCCATAATTAAAATATTATTACACAATAAATCAGTATAAGAACTTTGTCAAAACAATCCACAAGATGATAAAACATAATACAATATCAATGGCATCATCTCACACAATAAAGACGTTCAGGAAGATTTATTTTAAAATAATCAACCCCATAATTAGTTACATATTACCATTTCATTATACAGACTGTACATAAATGAAAAATATACACTTCACATCTCAAACGCTTATATTTTCCTTTTATTTTCTAACATTTCAGTGCAGTGTCTCGTTACTTAGACCACTCACAAATCTTTTGATTAAATATTATCTTAGAATATAGTGGAAGTACAATAATTATAACAAGAAAACTTTTGAGAATATTAGTATTGACAACAAAAGCACAAAGAACTTGTATAACAACTAATGATGTAACTACAGAATAACAATTGAATAATTTTACACAGCGATAATGACTTAGATATTGCTAATTGTATAGGCATGCAAATCATCTCTATTTTTATGCTCTTTATGACTAGTCCTAAAAAAGCAAGAAGAGACATAATAAAATACTTATAGAGTGATGTCAGGCACACAATCCACGAAAATTAAAATAATACTAACCTGGATTGCTAAATATATCTATATTGTCTCCGAGCTTTTCTTCTAGGTAAAAAGAAAAAAATACTTTCCAAAATTATTTTACAAATAAATGAGTAAATACTACCACTACTATTAGCATGCCACCAACATTGAATCCTAAAAAAACAACAGAAATGTTAGCAATAAGTTGGATTTGTTTGATACACTGTGAATTTTTAGATGATCGAAAATTTTTCTCGAGTACCACAAATTTTATCTTCTAGTTCATCGTTAGAAATATTTTTAATATTATTAAAATATTTAATATTGTATTGATACATTACTATTAAAAAATGCAACTGAATCAATAGCCATGACTAAAAAAATACATTTGTAATAGAAGTTGGCAAATCGATGCAACAATAGTGCTATAGTAAAAAATACGGAAACAAATTGTTTCATGAATCTAAGAAGTATTAGTGCAGTATTTATCCAGAAATAACAAATATTACGTATTGCGTACATACTTGTGACTCCTTCAATAACTTCATGTGAAATACACTGAATAATATTTCAAACTACTAGTATATATTTTCTAGTTATAGTTTATGTTCTTACTGGTCGATACTACTACTAATAATAATATTAATAATATGAGTTAATAATAATTATAAATTACGCCATTGTAATAGAAAACGAACCATGTGCATTCGACTGCGAGAATTGTGTTCACATAAAGGTAATCAGAAGTTTGCACTATATCTAAAACAATAGAATATCCTAAGGGAGTCACCTCACATGAGCGTAGTGCCTACGAGACCACCTAAGAGGTCTTTGGGTCTCGCAAGTTGAATGAGGATGAAAGGCGGGCCCGGGAGGCGAACGGGATGGTGCTGTCGGTAAGCGCATGAGCGCGCTTAAGCTTAAGGTATCGAGATCGTATCTCGGTCCCGTCTCCCATTTTCATTAAACATAATTAATTTAAAAGGATATCTATCGATAGCACTTTAAAGGGAGACATTAGTCGCACCCGCGGGTGGTTCTCGCTCAGTTTATTAGTAATTTCTCAAGAAACTTACCATCTTTTGAGAGTAAGTTTCTTATTAAAATAACGTTCAAATTATCTCACGTTGATTCAAACATTCAAATTCCCGCGCTTACAATTATCTTAAAATATTGCGAATTGCATGTAATGTGGTAAATACATTATTATGGAATGGAATAAAATATTCAATAGATGCAACCAGTACCATCATATTTAAACTTTCTTCTAATGAAGCAAAAACTAGGATTTTTCCAGACTCATATTTGTTTTTCATGATTTGAAATCATTAATATATTTACAATACAATGGAAAAGAATTTAAAGAATCGGAAAAATAATGTTCAAAGTATACTTTACTTATTTCGAACAAAGTTATGTAGACAAAATTGGATAAAAGTTTTACGACTTCACATCAGTATCGACCCTGGGACATTCCGCTCTCGAGGCACTCGACTTACCCCTACAGAGGAATGTATGATGAGTTACATATGGTAGATTAGATAGCATCTAAGAGTTTATCGCTACAAGCATCTATTTCTAAATCTTACTAGTATTATTTGATTAAATATAGACATTTAGTCACGCACTTATTTATAATTGCAGTTAACTTAAGTTTGAAAACTGAAAGAGGAAATTAATTTGAGCGAACAGAGAAGCGAAAGAATCAACAGTTTGAAACTGGTAATATTCGAAAATTCAAATGCTTGATAACATAATGAAACAACAGTTGAAAGGAACTCAACGTGTCCAGTTGTTACAAAACACCAGTATCCAACTCATCATGGCAGCAGTAATCCGTAACTTTGATTGACGACGATTATTTTTTAAAGAAACAAAACATTTTTGAGAGAAATGTTTCATACAAAAATTAAAATTTAATTATTTTTCTTTAATTCATAGCCTTTGACATTTTCATTACTTCTATAGAACACAAAATGTAAGGAACGTATAGTTTATGCAACGCTTCTGATAAATTTGTACAATCTTCAATATTAAATACGTTATTATGGAAATGGAATAACACAAAACAGAAGTAATCTTTATCGTCAGACATAATTATTCTTCCGATATGTCGAATTACAGAACGTTTCAACAACTGTAAGTCTAACGCAAGTAATCGCAATTTTTGCCGTCCGCACGGCGCAAGTCCGCGTGGTATCGTAATCGAATGTTATCTTATGGCGTAATCTTCATCCCCCTAAAACGTTCTTCAAAACTATTTTTTTTGAATTTATTCATCCATTGAAGTTCTCCAGCTACGAGCATACCAAATTTGACGTTTCTACGACTAGTAGAAATATCTCTTTCATTCTGATGTCAGTCAGTCAGTTACACTTTAGGGCTTATATAATGCAGAAACTAATATAGCTTATAAAGATTAAGATTTGATAACGATTTACTTTAAACGATATAATTGTTTATGAAAGTATAACCAGGAAAATTAATTGCAAATATTTGGAGTTCTGTTGAAACTGTTGTTGGATATTCTGTTTTGCTTTTTTTTTCGGAAACTGTTTTTGGAAATTGTTGTCTGACAGATAAAAAACATATTTCTTTGGAACATTCTTCGTTATTTTCGCTCTTTTCAGAACACTGGGCTTCGGCCAAGGATCTGTATCTCACTCTGCTTTCTGCCAGCAGCGGGGTGATCTGCTTCCATGTTGTTCCAGCTTCCCAGATCTTTCTTTCCGCTGTCCTCCAAGTTTCTTTTTGGCCATGGCTACTTTTGCATGTTCCAGCTTCTCTTGAAGTTTGTTCCTGGATTTTCGTAGAGCTTCGCCGATCCAATTCCGTTTTCTGCATTTGATTTGGCGATTTATTGGGATTTCGCCTTCTTTTTTCAATAGTTCCATATTTAATATGACCTGCGGCCATCGAATATTGAAAATCCTGCAACAGCGATATGTTAAAACTTTCAGACGCTGTTTTATCTGGTGTGTGATCTTCCAAGCTTCTGCTCCATAGACTTCACATGTGAGTTGTATCTACGGAGTTTTGTTCTAGATGTACGTGACCTCGAACGCTGAGAAGTGCACGAAAATGTGCTTAGAATATAAATGGCTCATCTCAACAATGGTGGTATAAGTCATTTCCATGCAAAACTCAGCGATTTAATGAAGTAAAGATTATTTTAAATTTTAAGTTTATGAAGTTCAGAATTTACCTCAAGTGATCTTTTTGTACTAATTTTAGGATTATATGAAAAGTAGAATTTGAAAGGGCTGATTATTCGTGTAAATCCCGGATGAACCTTTGTTTTACTCCTTTTGCAAAGTTATCGTTTAGCGAGCTTATCAAATGGTAGGCTTATTTTAGTCCCCACATTAGTAAGTCGATACTTTATGTTTTTGGACGTTATTTTAAAATAGCCAATAAATAAAATTATTTATCAAGAGATTTGGAGTTTGTGTTTACAGTAATTGTTTAAAATGGCATGCCTACACGTCTTCCAATTTTCGTGGATTGTTTCATGTGTATTTTTTATTATTGATTATCTTGTTTAATTGTTTGTTTTTATTTTATTTTAGAGTTTGACAGAGAAACCTGAATCAGAAGAAAATAGAATAAAAGGAGATCCGGCACGTGATTTAGGAACTCTTCATCATATATGTGTTACACATTTAAAAGAATTGCAGACTCTTGGAAAAACTCAGGTGAGATACTATACCTAAATTGTTAAAGATTATAGACAATTTTTTTCTATGTTGAATGAAATGGAATTAAGTTGCATAGTATTGCAAAATAAATTTATTAATATTTTGTGTAGTAATGTTACGATATTACTACGCAAATAAGCACAAATATCTGGGTGAACGAGATTCGCTCGAATGTCTTATAAAATAGTTATATAACAAAATATTTCGCAAAGGGATTCAAACCATGGTATACTTACTCAGTGTAAGCATTAATATAATGAATATAATTCCATACGTAACTGTTTTACTAATTTAGTAACTGCGCAGTTTACTTTGCCCATATAAGATGTTTTTTGTGTGTCCGGGTTTAATTCAGAAAAATTAACGCGGAAGAACACATACGAGAGTAAATAAAAAATAATAACCATTTGTCTTACGTTGTGCTTCCCTCTTTTATTCACACATTCGTCAACAAACGAAAATGATATATTCATTGTTATCCACAATATACCCTATTAATAATGTTAGACATTACTATTAGATATACTTATTTATGAGATAAGTGTTGACTACATGGTCACTACCGTGAGAAAGTATTCGCCGTCTCTACGACACCGATCAGTGGCGAACAGTCTTCGGTTGAAAGTAGGTATTTTGCCTCTGATTGGTAATCACTTATTCTTTAGGCCTTAACTTTCTAATTATTTCTTTGGTAAGGAAAATATAATGAACGTCCGAAAAGTAAATCGAGATTTATTTAAGTCTTTACGATAACGGTGTGTATGTGATAGAATTTGGTTTGAGTACATTTGGAGTAGGGATGTCTATTAAGCTGGAATATCCACTTTGTAGCGCAAAGCCGGAACCTGCATAATAATTTGTTGTCCAAGAAAAATATTTGTCGCTCTTACCGTTTCCGAGAAACTGGATACTCCAGCTTAAGTCTTAATCTGGAGTCTCCACATCAATATTTCCTGAACCAATAGAGGTATCGAAATGCTGTTTGCGGAATAATTTGTTGCTCATATGTTACGCAAAAACGAAATTTGTTCTTCCTTTAGTTTGCGAGAAGGTGATAGTTAAGCAAACTTATATCAGGAACGAATTGATGTGGGTCATTCTTTCAATAATTTCTCAAAACAAGAATCCGCCGAGACAGGTGAAAATGGTTTTACACGTTTGTAATGCTGCGAAAGAAACATAAAAAACCGGTGTATAGTTTTCATAGGCATCTAATAATTTGTAATATCAAAATAAAGGCTATCAACATTAACAGATTATTCTGTTGAAAATATTTTGTAGAAAGAATTTATCAGGACGCAAAACTTTTTGTCGTTGATTATAAATAACGATGGATGCAATTTTAACCAATGAAAATTCAATGCTCCCTCATTAATTAGAACTATAAAAATAAAAAATCGAAGATGGTGTATTTTGTGTTACCAGAAATCAATTTAGCAAGATAAGTCTTTATTGTTATATTTTATTAATGATAGAAAAAATAACGTGATGTAATTGGTAAGTTATCTAACTTAAAATACAGATAAATGATGAGTTTGGCGAGTGGGAGAAAAGCTCTCCTACAGGGCTAACATTTGAATCTATCTATATTTATTGAATGACTACAGAACGTGGGTATCCTAAAATACTAAAATAGATTTTTTATTTAATTGGTATTATGTATTTAAATAAAGTTTAAATAAATGTATTTAAATAAAACAGTAAAGAATTTTCCAATCGCATTTTGAGAGTGCAGCATCTATGAATATATATGTACAACTGAAGTTTCTGGAGACAGCAACTTTCTGTCTTGCCTCGGAACCCTTGTGCTGACTCGCGGGTCACACCAAATAAAGATTTTGTGGTTGTCGAGATTTTTTTAAATTAATTTTTCTTACCTAAAATATATTAAGAGGCTTTAAAATATCTTTATTGGATCATTATCTTGGAATGAATAAAGGTTTGTGCTTCAGAAATATGTCTTCGAATTTTCGTTTAATATATAAAAAAATACAGATACCTTACTCTTATTATACGAGCAATAATTGTAAGTTTAAATCGGCTATCTCATAAAGTTATGATGGGATTTTGCAGAGAGTTTATATATAGGGGTTTTTAATGTCAGGAATCGAGTGGCATAATTGTCAATCTTGTGAAAATTCGTTTTACTAAATTATTATACGAACAATAAATGTTTCAATCTGCTTATCTGTGGACGTAACACTGTGCCTTCCCTTCTGAGATACATCCAATGGGCGCTCACCTACAGGTCATGACATTTCACTGTTCTGTGGAATGTTTTCCGCTGAAGCAATGAATAACCCTCACTACCGATGACTAAAATGATGCCGGTCTTCGGCACACGCAACCCATGTAGGTACTTGAAGTGGTAAAATTCGGGTGACGGCGTCCTGGACAAATGTCGTACTTTTCGACCAAGGATATTGTAGTAATGCTAAACGTATGGACTTATCAGTCCAAGATTAGAATGTTTTGCTGACCTAAGCCAATCGATGAAATTACATTCGGGCCAAACTTTTCTAGAGTATAACGTTTTATCTTCTAACAAAAAGTTTTAAGAATGCGATATGTTTGAACAATTTATGAAATTGAAAACCACTTGTACTTTTTCTGATTTTAGTTCGTTCCATGCGTTTAAACATAGGTTTATTAAGTTACTTACGTGTTTGTGAAAAAAAAAATTAACAATTCATGGCCTTTATTTCTAGGGATGGGAATTTGAAAGATAGTAAAATATTAGCACTTCCACATTTTAATTTGCCATATAGTAAGGAAATAAAATATATTGTAATCGTAAAAATATTCGGTGTAAGAAAATATGAAAGTACTGAAAACATGTTTTTAACAATCGCTTCTGTAATTAGTATATATTACAACCGCATTAGCGGTATTTCGCTTGAACGTTTGGTATAGACGCACTGAAATAATTTCCATCCGCTATACTTACACATTTGTTCACAATTTCAAGAAGCGTGAATATTATTTAATATGGATGAAGCAGAGGTAATAATAATAATAATAAATAATAAACTTTGTTGTCAAAAATGCAGTTACAAACTGCATATGACCACGTGCAGGATAATAAACTAATTTAATCTCTGGGAGCAAGCAAGGGACCATCCCATCAATTCCGATCAAGGGCCCTAAGACAGTGGCGGATTTAACATTTTAACATACTCCTAACGATAAAAAATAATTCGACACGTTATAGTATTAACTATTACCAACAAATATTGTATTTAATAAAAAACATAGAAAAGTCATTTCATAAGTACGTATTATTATCAAGCTATAAATCATTCTGAAAGTTTTGTTGATAATTCATAACTATTAAATAACACTAAATTCGTTATTTTTTATTTCAATTGATGCCGTCACTAGGCAAGAGCCTAGCGAGTCTTTATAAAAAATCCTCCTCTACCCGAAGGAAAACTGGAGAAAAACTCGGGCCAGGATAGGGCTACAGAGTTAATGTACACAACCGTGCCAGGGTAGAGTACATGTACAACTAAATTTATATGAATAATAAGATATAATATTAGCGTGCAGGAAAATAGTTTTGAAATTGTTGTCAGATATTTTGAAAGTACCACAACAATGGCGTGATAAAGTAAAAGACGGCGTTAAGTTTTATAAAAATCAATAAATTACTTTATAATGTAGAAGCACTGGTGCAGAAGGTAGCTGATAACCGCGGATTTGAAGAGATTCAGTTTAATAATATTCTATATTTTTGAACAGAGAATTATATAGAACTATTCCGACCAAATGATACTGTGGTGAGTCTCCGTACAGGCTCATTAGGTTGGCCGATTGTTGAAGCCTGCGCAGAGGTCATCACAAGGGGGAGGATTTGGAGGGTGGTCGGGATTCCTGGCCATGAGTCAATCAAACGCAGTCTGTGTATAAGCTGTTTTACTCACACTCAGAGAAGGAGAATGCGTGGCTGGTCAGAGAGCGAGAGAGCTGAACCCCAGTAGGTGCGATCATCCCCGACGGTTGGTGTGCGGCTGTCAGACGTCCAGGTTCGGCGGTTGAGGAGCGTTCCGCTTCCCTCAGTTCGAAGTTCCTCCTTCGGTCTCAGGGCGGCCTCGTCTCCTTGTGGCCTCCCGTCGGTCGGTGCTTCTGACGTCTCTCGGTGGTGTATCTGAGATCGAGCCTCAGAACCCCTTCCTTAAGTATGATCACTGACCATGACGTCACCGCCTCCTGATCCAGTTCAGCCCTCTCTGTCTCCCTGACCCAGTTCATACAAATGGTTGACATTTCTTTGTATGTCCTCACCAGCTTGCTCAAGCCAACATATCTTAGCAACTATATCTTCACGACAATACGACCCTTTTTGGCAAAGCGCGTTTGACACTCTCGGACGATGAATATTATTCCTATTGCGAGTATTGTGTTCGTGAACGAAAGTGCTCTGTATGAAACAAGGGTGGTGCTTCAGTAATTCAGCCTTAACAAACACGACAGTTTCATACATATAAATGCAGGGAAGTGTTAAAATATTTAATACCTTGAATAAAGGTTTACAAAAGATTCGGAGGTGAAATTTACAAATTATCCGAACAATCCTCTTTTGAATTCTGAAAGTTTGGACGCTTTGTCTGGAATTGACCCAGAAGATGACGCCGTATCGTAAATGGGAGTAAACATTTGCAAAATATACGCAACGGGAAATATTTGGACTAACAATATTAACTACGGTTCGTAATGCGTAACACAATTTATTAAATTTGGAATTAAGATTGTCAACGTGACAATTCCATTCGAGATTGTCTTGAATATGAAGACCTAAAAAGTTAGTATTCGTAACAGTTTTTAATTGTGTTCCGGTTAATGAAAGAGAAACCTGGGGTAAAGATTTTGTGATACTATTGTGAAATGACAAGGACACTGTTTTGTCAGTGTTTACAATGAGGCGATTTGCGTGGAACCAAGCCGAGAGGTTACAGAAAACGTTTTGAGCATTGACGTGTTTACAAAGTACATTAGTGTCATCGGCAAAAAGAATCATTTTGCAATCTGATGTGGAAGACGACATGTCGTTCACATACAACAAAAACAGTATACGGTCGAGAACTGAACCTTGCGGAACTCCGCGAGTTAGTGGGTTTATTTCTGAAAGGCAGTGCTGAAGTACTGTATTTTTAGTATATGATATTTCGACTTGTTGATATCTATCTTTTAAATAGGAAGTCAGCCACTGATGTGCAAGTCCACGAATGCCAAAATATTGTAATTTTGAAAGGAGAATTTCGTGATCAATGACATCGAATGTTTTTGATAAATTATGAAAAACACCCTGAGAATTTTCTCCATGGTCAGAAGTGGTAACATCATGTAAGAAAGAAAATATGGCACAGGTGGTAGGCAAGGATTTCCGAAATCCGTGTTGATCGTCAGAGAGAATGTAATTTTTTGATAGAAAATCTAGAAGATGCTTATAGAACAATTTTTCTAGGATTTTTTGGAAAGTGGGTAGTAGATAAATTGGTCGATAATTACCAACATTGTGTTTGTTCCCTTTCTTGTATAAAGGTTTCACATTAGCTCTCTTAAATATGTTAGAAAACACCCCTTTCTACAAAGAACTATTATAAATGTTTGAGTGGATTTAATATAACGTGAGACGAAAATTTAACAGTAAATTCATGTATATCTATGCCTGTTGAAAAAAAAATTATTTTTTTAATGAACTGATGATTTTCATGATTTCACTGCCGTTAGTTTCGGAAGTGAACATAGAATGGGGCACGTGGGCGGATATATTCGGAGGACATTGGTTTTGAGATTTTGAATTAGTTATTTTACCTACTTCTGAGAAATAAGAATTAAACAATTTAACGATGTCAAGTGGACTTGATACGATTTTGCCATCGTTAGTAGGGAAATGTTTTCTTCGCGACTTTCGGGTGACGTGTAATTTTTAACAATATTCCACATGGTTTTGGTCCGGTTGTTCGATTTTAGTATCTGCCTGCCATTTTCCATACCTTTAGCTGCATAGACTACTTTTCGGAGAGTAGTCTTATGTTTACGGAAATAATCGTGGAATTCGGATGGTTGCATATAGAGTTTTGAAAGATGATATAAACTGCGTTTGTTTTTTGAAGAAATTCGCATCCCTGGGGTGATCAATCTATTGCATTTCTTTGTGTTAATTAATTTGCGTTTTATTGGAAAGCTACCGTTGTAATGTTTTAAGAAAGTTGAAATAAATACATTGAATTTGTCGTCAGTGTTTTGGAAATTGTAAACACACATCCAAGTTTCCTCCCCCAAATAATTTGTAAATATGACTAAATTTGTGTCGTTAAACTATCTAGAATACTTGTAAATGATTTTAAGTTGTTTCAGTTTATCGTCAATGGTCAACACTTACGCAAGGTGATCACTGTATGCGGCACAAAACACTTCAGAGAAATACGAGATTTCATTGTTGACAGTAATCTGATCTAGCAATGTTTGAGATGAACTGGAGAGGCGAATGGGGTCGTTTATCGTAGATACAAAGTTGAAGGTGTCGATAAGATTCTTGAATCGATTTATGGGTGAATTTGCGTAATCGGAAACACTCAGGAAATTATGTTGAAATCACTAAATATAACGATAGATTTTTTTGGATTCGCGTGTAATACGTTTTAAAATCTCAAAATTCCGAAAAAATATGTCAAAATCTCGTTGAGGAGGTCTATAAATATATACAACAATAACACCTATGTCGGTCAAATTACCTGTTGAAAATTCGAACACTCTATCAACGCGGAAGTTCTCGTAGTCCACCAATTGAAAAGAAAATATCATTACGAACGTAGATACATGTACCTCCGTGGAGATGTTTTCCTTTAAAATTTTCTCGATTTACTAAACAATTAGAATACTTGCTAAATAATAATTAGAAATAAAAGTATCATTGGTGATGTTAGTTGAAAGCTAATGTTCTGTGAGACATAGCAAATCGAATGGATTTTCGTGTACAAAAATTTCAATGTCTTTCAATTTGTTTGAAAGGGATTGGACATTATGATGAAATATAATTATCTTATTTTCGCGAAGAGTTTGTGATTCTCGAGAAATGGAATCGAAGTTAGATTGTGGAGGGGAATATGAATTTGGTACAGCTTCTAGTCCCGGATCAAACCTGCACGCTGTACCCGAACGCGATTGTTACCTTCGAGTACCCCATCGTACTCTTGAGCGCAAGTTGTAACTGTGTATGGGGGCGGAAGGAGATGTGGATGGATGTAGGAATAGATGAGAGCGAGTGAGATGAAGGAGGAAGAAGATCAGGGACACGGGAAGAATGGGTGTGGAGATGGGAAGGGGGTGATGTAGGAGGAGAGGGAGATGGAAGAGGAAGTGTGGGAGTGGATGAAGTAGCAGGGGGAAAATGTGGTCAGGTGTGAATCTAGGAGAGAACCGAAGTGATATTTTCCGGACGGTATCAGGAGTTGGGTAAAGTCCTCGGCAGTCAGGTATGGTTGCAAATAAAAAAACGTGATATTTGTGTCTGCCAGGTGATGTTTTAGAGAGATGTTTGCCAGGTTAATTTCGTGGTTTATTTGTGAAACGTTGAAGCGTGGAGGCAAGCTAGAGAGTACTATGTTTGTGTGCTGAAAGGCCGTTTTAAATTTTTGTAGATGTTCGGACGCGGTGAAATGCCCCCAAGTTAATATCGTTCTGCCCACCTATGATGATTACTGTGTCCCGCTCTATGAGTTTTTTAGTGTAGGTGTCTAGTTCTCGAATAACTTCATCCAAACGAGCGTTTGGCTTGAAGAAACTGGAGAATGAGAACTGGCTGGTAAGCAATCCACACTAAACGGAGGACATGAGACGACCGTGCGAATGAGCACGGTTTGATTTCTGCGTGGAAGTGTTGGCTTCTTCTCTGTGTAGCACTACTTTACGTGATTTTGGACGGTTGTACTTACCAGTGTGTGGTTTGGGTACTGGAAGGGAGGGGATGAAACTAGTAGATAAGGGAAGAAACTGGGACATGTCATCTAACACAATAAACCTATTTTGAGTAAAGAGTTGGGGTGGTGCATGTGTATTTGGTCGAACCGGGTGATAGCAGTGGGAAGGACGGCGAGAATTCCTAACTGTGGTTCAACCGCCGATCGTGTTCTTATTGACCTGTTCCAGCGTACTGATCCGTGTGTCAAGTCATTGTACGCCTTCTGAAGGCAGCTTTGAACGCGTTGAAGAATGCGATTATGTCCATTGTTGTGAGTTGGTTAGCAACTTAACGACAAAAGCAAATGAGTACACGAGAACTAACAACTAACACTGACAGATATTACTATAATAATAAATTTATTACTACGGGAATTGCGAATGAGATATTAAATAAATAAGTAAATAAACAAACCGACAACTACAATGACAGGAATAATAATTTAGGACGATAACTGCAGATAAATTAATTCGACAATAACGCAATTTTATGTTGTAATGAATAACTACAAAAATAATCAAGAAAACAAATGGTAAAATATTGGAATAATTCTATTTACGGCGACGAAACCTGAGCAGCGCAACAATAGAGTACGTTATTTATACGTTAATAATGATGTAATAGTTTACGCACCAGAAAATCTAAATGCACCAAGATGTTAAGTTTATGATTTCGTTTGTACTTACGTAAACTTTATCACACCTTTGAATGAAGCATTTGAATGAAAACAATGTGAAATTATATTCAGTCCGTTAGGCGCGAAAACCTTAGGAAATGTTTTTAGTGTTTTTTCAGCTCTCACACCGATTAAAGAATTTTACACTACAGTGTAACGTAGGATCTAAATACAACTACAGAATCACAAAAACTCGAAAAAATAAAATAATTAGAAAGATTAAACTGAAAAATAGAGAGAGAGCACATTCACTACCGCAGCTAACGCCAGGAGCAGGCTAGTGAACCCAACAGCCTAGCCAAGCAGGCTATCAGGCAGAGTATACTCTCGGTAAACTGAAATGAAAGATTTGATTATAATAAAATACATAGCAGGACCGAAAACGCACACGGGCGAAAATATACGGACGTCTGTCTGCAACAAAATTACATTTACGTAATTCTTTGACGTTATTTATCTGTACTGAGAAATCGCTAAATGTCTTCAAATAATATTCTGAATCTTTATTTTACTTTCAAATTTCAAATAAAGGACAGTAATAAGTTGAATTTTTGTCGTTGAACCCGACTAAAATGTTCTAGTTCATTTCTTTTGTCGTATACGGAGCATAAAAGGAGAACAGAGGATTGTCTCCATCTTATGTTACTTTTGATATTACAAACCTTCCACCCACGCGACCTCGACGCAGTACTCGTAACCTCTCATCCGCTGACGCTGCGTAATCTTACGTATAAGATACAGCTTCTTTTGCCGGATGGTGTTATTAACTTGTGGATGCTGTGTATATTATTTGTTATGTGAGGATATTATTTCATATGAATACAGATATTGTTTGAAGAATTAACTTGGCTAAGTGTTTTTTTTTCATGATGGTAAAGTGTAATGAAAAATATTTTTTTTATTTTTCGTGAATTTTCTGTAATTTAATGTTTTATAACAATTTCAATCGTTCTAAATAATATTATTGTAAATAATATGTTTTATCATTTACAGAATTTTTAGACAAGAGAGATAAGGAGCGTTACGAAATAAGGGAAAATGAATGAAAACAGTCAGTATTTAACTGAAATTGATCATAGATCCAATTATTTTTTATTAAATATAATATTGCAATTTCAAATGATATAGAAACATGATAAAAAACAACCCTCTCCTAATAGAATTCTTTAATGACGCTCTCTAGTGCAGACTGAGAAACGTGTATGAGAAAGTATGTGCAATGATTTTGCACTAGTTTATTTCTTTTAAAATTGACTGCCGAGCTATGATTGCCATTAGATGAATTATATTGTCGCAAGATTTTTTGACGAATGATGTCTTTACAGTATGCTTTGGGACATTTTTGACATTATAGTGCGTTTAGCATTGTAAGTCACACGTTGTTCTGATTCGTTTAAATTTATTTTTACATATTTTCAACTCTAAAACAATTTCTTGCCCTTAATATTTACACTTTCCCTTATTATGGACAACTCATTAATTGGTGCCAATTCATATTTAATTATGTTTTCAATATTATTTTAATACAAAATATTTTAATTCCATCCCTCCATTTACAACATTATTCGCCACCGATGCTGGTTTCGATGTTGCACAAAGTCGGTTATCATTAGCCGTGTTTGTATCGATCTTTTCGAAAAGAAAATTATTCAGTGATATATTAACAATTACATATACAGTATGATGTGACATTGGTCTCAAGATAATTGATTTTGAATGTTCTATAAATGGAAAATAAACTTTATATAATTAATTTAGGTTTAATATGTAATTATTATTAATGTCGCTCGAAATATATGAAATATCTTGTACTTCCAAAAATTTTATAGTGTGTAAGATTTCATTAAAAAATAAAATTATGTATTCTTTAGTCGCACTGTGGGGACCCTGCGAAAGTGTGACCCCAAGCATCTGCTTGTAATACTTCTAGGGAAATCCGGCACTGTCAACAATAATTTTGAGAAAACTGATCAGAAAATTTGCGTAGAGTATGAGTATCAACGTAGAGACAGTGACATTTTACCAACGTCAGTTACTCCTATAACGTATGGGAGTAAGGCGGCTTTGGAGAACTTACGGTTTTCACGGTCTTAGACAAGTTACCCCTTCTGGCGTCGGTTGATATGGGTGCTCCACGTCACCCGACATTTATTTCCTCCGTACTCGTGGGACCAAAATTACTGATTCTTTGTTTGCCTTGTCTTGCGGAGTGGGTGTCCCGCCAGGTAAGTATTCCACCCCAGGATCTTCGAAGCGGCCGAGTGTTGCCAACCCTCCCGCTTCACAAGACAATAGGGAAAGGATACGGAGCATTCCATACGAGAATGCTTTCATACTAATGTCACGAATCAACGGAAGCTTCGAAAAGGTATCACCTTTTTATATATTCAAAGGGGCCTACAAGGTCTCGTTGGTACATTAAAATTATTGAAAGGTTAAGAAACGGAACGACGCTCCTTGAATCAAAAACGAGCAAGCAGGCGTTGAAATTACTCGATTGTAGTAAGCTTGGCGAGTTCCCTGTAAAGTGCGAACTCCATGCAGAACATAATCGCAGCAAAGGAGTCGTCTCTTGCAGGGACATAATGGATATGCAACCGGAAGAGCTTGTTTCAGAATGGAAGGCTGACAACGTAGATGACGTCAGTCAAATCATGAGGAAGGTACATGGTGTTTAGGAGAAGACCAGTTCCTTCATCGAAACATTTGACTGTCCTCAACTACCAAAAGATTTAAAGGCTGGATGGCTGAACCTGCCGGTACTTCCCTATATTCGAACCCTCTGCGCTGTTTTAAGTGTCAGAGGTTTGGACACATGACAACATCGTGTAAGGGCCGTGATACCTGCGGAAAGAAGGCACACGAATCCGGCGTTTTATGCCCGGGGCCTGCAAAGTGCATTAATTGCACAGGCAGTCACCCAGTGTGGAGCACGGAGTATGTCGCCTTTCTGGAAGAAAAGAAAATACAGGAGATAAAGACAACGGAGAAGGTCCCGTACGGTGAAGCACGGAAGAAGTACAGGGGTTTACCCTGTATCTTCTACCATTTACTATACCGCAGCCAAGACAACTGTAACAAAGAAGAGCGTGTCCGTTCAAGCCGATGTCACTGACGTGTCTACGACAACGTCGTGCACATGCCAGTGCAAATGCGGAAAGGAAGATGTTTCAGTTCCATCTACTAAGAAACCGTCAAGTAGTACTAAACATACCATAATAACAACGAAAACAAAAATACAAAGCAGGGTTCTGGGTTCTAGGGCTAAACCCCTGAACCCTGTTGAATTTTTGAAAACATCAAGCACAACACCATAAAAAAATTGCACAGATGTAAAAAGAACGTCTCTGTACTTTCTTCCTCCGAGTCAGAATGTGCATTGTCCGACGGTGACGCGGAAATACACATTCACGAACGTGACCCTGGAGGTTCCAAACAGTAATGGCTTCCAAACTTCAGTGGAACTTTAATGCCTATAGAACGCAACGTGAAGAGTTACAACTCTTAGCGCGTCTTAATCAGATCTGTATTTGCCAGCAAGAGACACACCTTTTAACTGAACACTCACTCTCTCTGCGAGGATACAGCAGCTTCAGGAATGACGACTCCACGGGAGATAGAGCAAGAGGTGGAGTTGCCGTTTTTGTCAAAAACAATCCTTTGCTCACCTGTTCTTCTACAAACGCAAATCCAGGCTATAGCAGTCAAAATTCAAAGAGTACCAGCCGTGACCGTGCGTTCAATCTATCTTCCTCCGACACAAGATTTCTCGGAGACTTCCCTCAGGGATTTAATTCAACAGCTCCCTCGAACATTCCTCGTCAGAGATTTCAACGCCCACAGTGTACTGTGGGGCTCGTCGAACGATTGCCCCAGGGGCCGACTGCTGAATTGTCTCTTTGAGCGAGAAGATATATATGAACACCGGCGACATGACACACTACGCATTTGCCACGGGGACATGGACTGCTATAGACCTGTCAATTTGCTCTCCTGAAGTTGCTGATATCTTTCAATGGAAGGTAGACGATGATCTACGTGGTAGCGACAATCATCATATCTGGATGTCCTTGCAGGAACGTGCGACTATTCCCGAATGCAAGCCACAGAAATGGATTCTCAGATAGGCAAATTGGACACTACCGTTCTTTCTGTCTTCAAAGAAACGGGTAGTGTCCAAGAGAGGGTCGACCATCTGACCGAGGTGATTCATCACGCCGCTGAAGAATCCAGACTGAAAACATTGTTTCCGCAAAGACCTCATGTCCCCTGGTGGAACGACGCATGTCGGTTCACAATTCGGGCAAGGTGAACAGCATTGCGGAAATTTAAGGCTAGTCCATCTCCGGAAAACCTCGCCGCATATCGGATTGCTAGAGCAAAAGCGCGCAGAACTATCAAAGAATCTAGATCCACCTCCTGGAAAGAGTTTCTAAGTATCATTAAGAGAACAACATCGTCCACTAAAGTATGGGAGTCAATCCGAAAGATATCTTAAAGGTATTCTCGAGTCCCACTACCTGGACTCATGTATCAGGGTCAGTTTCTCGCCAACAACAGAGAAATGGCAACAGTAATGGCCGAATACTTTGCTGACCTAACATCTGCAAACTGCGATTCTGATTTCGTGAGAAAAAGGGAAATAGCAGAGCACATCTTTTGACTTTCGTTCCACCAACTAAGAACCCTACAACTCTTCCTTCTCTATATGGGAACTTGAGTCAGCTCTAACGTCAGTCCATAACACTGCACCTGGCCCTGATTCAATTCGTTATGAAATGCTGAGACAACTCAGTCTCGAGTCGAAAGAATACCTTCTGGATATCTTTAATCTTTCATTGTCCGAGGGAGTATTCCCTAATTCCTGGAAGGAAGCAACGCTTATCCCTTTACTAAGATCAGGTAAGAACAAAACGACCATCAGTAGTTATCGAAGCATTGCCTTGACGAGTTACGTTGGTAAAACTGGAGAGAATTATCAACCGACGTCTCGTCTGGTATGGGCTCTAATGACCTCGATGTTGACTAGCCCTAAAGCCCCACAAAAAAATCTCGTCTGGTATCTTGAGAAGCATAACTTGCTGAGTCGATCTCTATGGTTCCAGCAAATTCCATTCCACCCTGGACAACATACTTCTCCTGGAATCAGCAATTCAAGATGCTTTCGTCTGAAAACATGTCGTCGGAATATTCTTTGACATCGAGAAGGCTTATGATACTACTTAGCGCCATGGCTTTTTTAACCAACTATGCCTGCGGGTTTTGAGGACGTCTTCCTCTGATGCTCATATCCTTTTTGAATCAGCGTTCCTTCCGCTATAGAATTGGGAGAGATACCTCGGATCTTCAAGAAAATGGTGTTCCTCAGGGCTCAGTCTTGAGTGTGACCTTATTTGCAGTGGCCATAAACAGCATAACGTCTGCTGTAAGGATTCCTGTTTTACACCCTTTTAGTAGACGACTTTGCTATATTTTGTTCGTCACAGAGAGTCACAGGTGTGGAGCGACAAATCTAACTCGTCTTCAATAGATTATACCACTGGTCAAAAACGACTGGCTTTCGTTTCGCTGCTGAGAAAATACGGTGTGTTCTTTTCAGTAGGAGACCAAGCCTTCTGGCAGAACCTCACCTCCCCTGGGAAACAACATTCTAAAATTCTATCCTTTTGTAAAAAATCTTTGATCAGAGACTATATTGGATTGAGATCTGACAGACCTAAGAGCAAGAACACTAAAGTCTCTGATTTTATTGAAGTGCCTGAGTAGCAGGGAATGTGGCGCTGATCGCTCCTCCCTGTACCAGTTTTATCGAGCATTCATAAGATCTCGGCTCGATTATGGCTGCGTTGTATATAGCTCTGCTCTTCAAAGCCATTTAAAGAAGTTGGATAGTGTCCACCATGCAGGAATTCGACTAGTAACGGGAGCCTACCGCACTAGTCCCATTCCGAGTTTGTATACCGAGAGTGGCGAACCATCTCTTTACCTCCGGCGCCAACTCCTCATGCTAAGATACTTTTGCCACGTGCAAACCTTACCCGAAAAATCTGATGCACAACGCTGTTTTTCATCCATCCTCCTCTTCCATCCGTTTCTACAACAACAGACTGAGTGCAACCAAACCTTTTGGATATCGCTCCAAACAAATTTTGGAAACCGTAAATATACGCACACCTAATGTTTTACACCAAGGTTTTAGTCAGTCTCCTCGGGCTTTGCAAAAGCCGAAGATTATTTTCGACCTTCTGCTCCATGACAAGAACACTCCTGCTGCGATGTTGAGGGTATACTTCCATCTAAACCTCGACAAAGACTATATCCCTGTGTTTACAGACGGGTCGAAGCAAGCTGATGGTGTCGGCTGCTCAGTGTTGTTGCCTCGCTAGACCTGTGGCTACCGTCTAGGCGACTTGTGCAGCGTTTACACTGCTGAGTGCTACACCATATTGAGAGCATTGCGATCAACAAAGTGCTCCGGTGGATCACATTTCCTGATTCTCTAAGTTCCCTTCAAGCAATCCGGAATATGTATCCAGCTGATAAGAACATCCAGGATGTTCTTTTTTCACTCCAAAGTGATGGAAAGAACATAATGTTTTGCTGGATTCCCGGACACGTGGGAATCAGAGGAAATGAGGAGGCAGACGTTTCCGCAAAGTCGGCATGCCTCAAGAATCGCGTGGATTTCTCCACGATTCCAAAACGAGATTCCATCAAGAAAAGGATTCTGAATGAATGGAGCAATGAGTGGTTAGCTGTTGAAAGGAATAAGCTCCGACTTATCAAATCTTCTGTTAAGTCATGGAGCAGTTCCTGTAGGCTTGCCCGGTTCGACGAGGTGTGGCTGCGCATAGGACATTTTCCTCTCACTCATAGTTATCTCTTACTACTTGATGATGAACCCGTTTGTGAGGAGGGTAGCTGTTCTCTGACAGTGCGTCACCTACTAACTGATTGCAGAAGATACTCGAGTATACGGAGACAAATNAAATGAAACGGTTAATGTTAATAAACTATTGAATTTTATGAGTAGATCGGGGCTCCTCCCACAAGTTCTCGGGAGGGTTTAAAATTTTCATTCCTTTTACCTCTTTCCTGTCTTCTTTCCTCACATCTATCGTTTCTGTAATTAGATAATATAATCTTTAGAATTTTTTTTTGATATAATATTTTGGGCAACTGTTTTCTTTTCTATCATCTTTGTATTTAGACATTTGTTGAATTCAGGAGGGTTTTTTTAGTGGGTATGGTCGAAATATTATGCGAGTCCGACGCACGGGAAGGAGTCACTACGGCTCTTCTCTATGGTGCGAAACTGCATTTTTCCCCACTTCATGGGCTCTAATAATCTTGTTGGTTACAAGCCCTTAAAACCACAAAAAATACTATAAACAAAGAGAAACTCTAAATACTTACAAGGGTCTACTTTAAAATCTTTTACTGAATATCATATAATCAACAATTTTCCTTGTTACCATTTTAAGTCGTGCTCTGCCTAATTTAAGTCGCAAGAAATTATAACAATCAGTCAATGAATTAAGGAATACAGTCAGTAACTTCCGGAGTTGTTTGACAATTAAATATATTGTCCATTTAGTTTTTACCATTGATCTTGGAGAACTTAAGGTTTTTTGAGGGTTTATTTTCGTCTTATATGTATTGGTTCTTTTCGTCATTCGTTTAGATCACTGTCTGCCTTAATATTCCTATTTACAATACAGTCATCGGCAAATAACCTCCGTTTAGAATGGATGTGTTCTGTTAATATTTGCGAGATAGAGACGTGGTCCCAATGGTCTTCCCTGTGGTACTCGGATAGATTGATAGATAAATAAATAAACTTTATTGTCTAGAAAGCAGTTACAAACTGCGTGTGACCATGTGGACGATAATAAACTAATTTATAATAAACTACATGGAGGATAATAAACTCCGAATGTCACTTCGATTTCATAAGCGTAAAATATTCCAAAAAAAATAAGAGAGGAGATGTGATCAATCTCGGAGAAATTCTCTTAATTTTTTGAAAATGTGGACATAAATCCTAGTCACGAAACTTGGCAGAAAGTTAGGTTTCGGGGTCACTTTAATGGGGAAAGAAAATCGGACACTCCAACCCCGCTTGTGGGATCAAAAGGGACCGCAAATTTTTTTTTGTAAATATCTAAAAAAACAACGCAAGATATCAAAAAATGTTAAAAGTAAAAGGGTTAGCTGAAAAAATTTGCAACAAATTGGGTTATAAGTAATTTTGTTTTCGCGATTTTTCGTTTTAAAGTATTTTGGCAAAAATACGAGAAAATAACATATTTTTTTTAAATTTCGACCGATTTGTATGCAGTAAAAACAGCTTAATATGGGTATGTAAGTGTTTGTACATGTACTACTGTATATTTGGATGTGAATTTTTGCATGTGTGTATTTATACACACCCATACACACAGATTATGAAACCAAAATCGTGCATTTTTAATCGTTTTTAGCAGTATACATGAATATACACTCATATATGCAAATATTTGTTGGAATATATAGATACATATTTATTATTCATGTCTACATCCAAGAATGCACATATATACTAATGGATTAATCTGTATAGAAATGTAGAAGTTCTATAATAAAACTCGTTATTTTCAAAATGAAATGTTTTTCAAATATTTCTTTAAACTCTACATTTCTGTGCATATACCACCTTATATAATATATTGGTCTAAGGCATATTGATTAAAAATTAATCTAATGATCGCTATTTTCAAATTTTCCGGACAAATCATTGTTTCCCTCTCTTCTACCAGTCTTGTGAAAAGTTATTCTTGAAAAATTAAGCAATTAATATGCCTCAACTGTTTCTTCCACATTAATTTAAGTCAAAATTATTACATCTAGATTTTAAACACGTCCTTAGTTTTGTAAAGATATTCCAATTTTATTTAATAGACCTTATATTTACATGTATAATATAAAGGTTTTCTATATTTTACCATATATTCCTTTCAACGGCCTTAAATCAAAAGAATTTTGGTTCTTGTTCTATTTCCACCGGTCCTATTTCTTCTGTGTCGAGTTATACTAAAAAAATATTTTCTCAGAAATTTAAACATTTTACCTAACTCACATTCATTCGTAATTTAAATGAGGTTCGTCTTCAGTTCTCTTTAACAATTTTTACTTGGTTTATTCATATACATGTTTAATTTCTTTCTTCACATTTTATCTTCACTTTCAGAATAGTTTTCCCATAAAAGGAGATAACAGATAAAGCGAGAGTACTTTTAAGTATAATTCCTTGTTTTTAGAATTTTCAAGAAACTTTCTTCCAATTATAAAGTTGTTAAACTTAACAAATGTTTTTATTTTTATTGGCTCTTATTGGCATTTAGCTTATTCAAATTTATTCATTTTACACCAGTTTGATCAATACCTATGTTCATCTCATGTTTATAACCTGCTTTTAAGGTTTCGTACAGAGGTCGTTCTGTTCCAGTTCAGTTATCCTCATAATGACTGCCCTACTTCTTGGCTTTATTTTTTCACAATTTCCCTAAAAAGTTTAAATTCCTTTATATCGTTTATTATCGCATCGTATTGGTAAAATAGGAACTTTATAGGCTGCTTAATGTATTTTATGTCCTCACAAATGATATGAAGTTTTTTTGTTTACATTCTCCAAATTAGTGTCATTTAATAACTCACAGTCCACATTGCTGTTGACGTTCTCTTAAAGCCCCACAAATAAGAAAACGAACACATTCCACAAAATCAGTCTATTGATTCTGCAACATAAGATGCGACTGTTCGTGTGGCTGCTTCTCGCATTCTGCATTCCTGATACAGCCAGACCAATTCCTTTCTTATTCCCACACGTTTAAAAGATACGTCTTGAAGTGAAAGCAATGGAAATTTGTATTTCTCTTACAATCATGGCCAAAAATCTCTTTTTCTACTTCCAAATCGCATACCACGCACCATACCATTTTAAACAATTTCAATTAACAGAAACGAAGTAATATAAGAGAAAACAGCCACTGGATTTTACACAAGAGCTGTACAATTCCAAAAATCATCTTTGCCAAACATACACAACAGCAATTCGTCATCCCAGGGTATTTACATCTAGTAAGTACGTGTTTGGCGAACACGGGACCCCGAGCTGAGTCTGGCATTACTTCCATTTACTTATGCTCCTCTCTTTCTCTTCCGTGGTCACCTCTTGTTTTTTTCGATCCCGACGCTATTAGGGCTAGGGTATCTTTCATTTTCCTAATTTTTTGTCCTCAATGTTTTGATTTTTAGTTTTGAGATATGTTTTGGTATGTTTTAATTCAGGGGGGTTTTCAGTGGGTATGGTTGAGTCATTCTGCGAGTCCCACACGCGGGGAGTCAGGTTAGCTCTCCCTAGTGCGTAACTGCCTTTTCCCTTCCTGTACAAGTTTTTAGGGTTCCAATTACCTCGATGTCGACGAGACCGTAAAGCCTCACAAAAAAGCAATTTGTTTTAAAATGTTTATCCGCAGATAAATAATCATTAAAACAACTCATTCGCCCATGAGCAGAAATGTAATTCCAAAAATCATATTAATTTATGTAGCATTATTCACATTAGCATTCCTTATCAAATACAGCCATTAAAAATATTTACTCTTATAAGTAAACAATACCTAGACACACAAACCAGTTATAAAATCATTGTCGTTACGAAATAATCCTGTTCGTTAGATCACTGTTTATTTTTGTTTGCTAACCTTAATTTCTAAAGATCCGACACTTAAAAGTTCAGAACAAACAGTTTTAAACCTACAGATTCACCTAAGTTTCTAATTCAATACATTACTCATTCCTTAAAGTACAATACTTATACAATCCATTCAAAAAACCACCCACGATACCTTAGAACAATACAATATCGTACTAAATATATAGGTCAATTAAACAAAAACGTCCTACTCAAACGTTGAAACATATGTCCGTGTTATGAACAATTGATAATACTTAAGCTATGATCATATAACTATGACATGGAATCGGAATCCTCTCATCGCGGATTCATCCGCCCTTTAAAATTTCCGTCCTTTAACATTGGTGGCATGCACCCTAAACACTGGTCGCAGCGCACACCCCAGGAATCCCACGCTCATCGTCTTTCTTTAAAGTCATAAAACTATTGTGTATTTGGGTTAGGGCATGCCTCGCCTTGCCCTGATGCAACCTTTCTTTCCCTTCTAAAGATACGCGAATTCAATTGTTCCCTTCCTACAAACTACGTTTTATTTTCCACAAGATAAAATCAGTTTCTACTGCTTTTACTTAAATTGGAATTGGAAACTTCCTTCCAAACGGTCAAAAATTGCGGCCACCGTTCGTTTGAAATACTTTTCGGACTGAAAATAATCTATTAACTTCGATTATTTATTGTAAATTAATCAAATCTTTCAATACATGTAAAATTACTTTTACATTAAGCCCTGTGCTTCTCATGCACACACTTCCCCAACATATTCCCAAAAAATCACACATGTAAACCATAATAATTATTTTACCTTTTCATTCAATTACTCCTAGTGCTGGTTAATTATTTGTTCCAGCCTTGATTTAATTTAAACAAGATACCTAAAAATAAAATAATCAGCAATAAGTGATTGTCCTTGATGATTATTGTTAATTTAACATTGACGAGTGCCACAAGAGCATTTGGCATCGTTGCACATGCATAGATCAGTTCACTTCCACTTGACGCTACAGCAGATGCACTGGGCGCAGTCAATCTAATTACCGTACAGGTTGTAATTGAAGCTGGACCACCAGTTGTCAAAATGACGTGGGCGTAGCGAATTCCTTAAGGATGAGTGACCCCTCGATACTGCCAGACCATTCACTACTCCACCCCGTAGGTACCATTCGCCTTCACCGCATCCAGAAACAAATGATCCTCAGCGTAGCGTACGAAATACCATTGCAATTATTATCAGCCCTGCTTGTCGACGAGTTAATGGCGTTAATTAAAGTTCATGACAATTTCCTTCTCTCAAAAGGTTGATGTAACACGAACCGAAAACATGTCGGAGAGCGGAGGACACTTGAAAATAAAACCGATGGACTAATGACCGAGTCATCTAAAAAAACAAGTTCATCATATCATATCGAAAAGTAGCTAAATCCTCTCTCAGAATAACTCGGCCAGAATAACTCAGAATAGTCGATCTAACTCGGAAAACAAATCAGAATGTTGTAGCTCAGAAAATAATGATCTCTTAACGTCTCGTAATGCAAATGAGAATGAAGTAGTAATAATACTCTTCTGATGATGATCTCTCCATCTCTCAATAATTTTGAGCGACTCTTCTCCCTTGCTTAAGTAGCCTTCTCCCCACTTAGCGTCCCAAAAACTTAGCGAAAGTGTTTCATGACGTCATTATTTTCTTCGGCCAATAATTTCACTTTACACTCCACGTGGAGAATTTTTGGTTGGTTAATTTAGAATGACATCTATTCGTTTTGGACGAAAAGCAAAATTTGATTATCGCAAGAATTCATTGTCTCTGAAATCGTAATGTTCTTCCTATTGAGCCCTTTTCTATGACACTACGCAGTCTCGTGACCCTCATCTTTTCGCAAGGTGCTATTTAATACTAAAAAGTTACCCTCGTCCCTCTTTGTTCTTGCCAGTGACACTATATTTCTATGCCTCTGTCCTCCGTCATTGACACTACTTTCCATCCTAAACCCCAGATCATCTTTTACGCAGATTTTTTCTGGCCCCTCGTTAATGCTACTTTCGTCAATCATCTTTCAATGTGGACCCATGAGCTTCGTTGCTCGACAGTCCAACCTTCTTGTTTATTACTATATCCTGCGCCAATCAACATTCTTACTAATGGACTCCTTTGTCCGACGAGAGCGCCCTACAACGAATCTTCCTTTTTCTCTGCTTTTTTGTATGACCTTACACGTGGTTCTGGGCTCTATCTCCAAAATAATCTTAACTTTCCTCCCGAATTTATATAGTAATTTTCCATTTACCTTTTCAAAGTACATGTCAACAACATATCTGGTCAATCATCTCTCATCCCCCAGGGGACTTACATCTAGTAAGTACGTGTTTGGCGAACATGGGGCCCCGAGCTGAGTCTGGCATTACTCCCACTTGTGCTATGCTCCTTCCTTTCACTTTTCTGACCTCCCTTGGTCACCTCTTGTTCTTTTCGATCCCGACGTTATTAGGGTTAGGGTATTTTTCATTTTCCTCTTCCCCCAGGGGACTTACATCTAGTATGTACGTGTTTGGCGAACACGGGGCCCCGAGCTAAGTCTGGCATTACTCCCACTTACTTGTGCCGTGCTCCTTCCTTTCTCTTTTCTGGCCTCCCTTGGTCACCACTTGTTCTTTTCGATTCCGACGCTATTAGGGCTAGGGTATCTTTCATTTTCCTCTTTCCTCTTTTTTTAATGTTTTTAGTAAAGTCTTGAGATATGTTGGGATTTGAGTTTTGAGTTGTAATTCAGGAGGGTTTTTAGTGGGTATGGCTGAGTCATTCGGCGAGTCCCACACGCGGGGAGAGTCATGTTGGCTCTCCCTAGTGCGTAACTGCATTTTCCCTACCTGTACAAGTTTTAAGGGCTCTAATGACCTCGATGTTGACGAGCCCTAAAGCCCCACAAAAAAAATCATCTCTCATGTATTCAATTATCTTTCCCTAGCCTTCGGTCCTCGCGAACTAGCTGCGCAGGATGTCCAGACACTTGACTGATATTTTATGACTTTATTCAAAAGAAACCCTCGGTTCTGTGTCCCAAACGAACCATCTTCCTACTCCACTCTCTCTTTTGTTTTGCAGCTGCGTCCCTTCGAAACCCTACCTACTCGGGTGCGAAGTTTATTTATGATCCTATTTTAATAATTTTCAGAATACATTGTAATTAAAAGTAACGAATTAAGTTCTCATTAGTACTCATTACTATATATATATATATATATATATATATATATATAAAGCTGCCCAGAAAGGATGTGCTATTTCTTTTAGAAATTGCTGAGAGAGGCGCGGGTGGAGGGGTTGGGGCATGAAATTCTAAGAAACTCGGTTCCTGGAATTTAGTTCAGATGGAGCCGATCACCGGTCAACAGCGTGCGTTTTATGTCCGAGCGTATAACCAAAACAATAATTCTATCGTTACTGCACTGCGTTTGTTTTGTGCACTTTAAGAAATTCGAACACCACCTCACCGGAATATCATTCGGAAATGGATTTAAATGTTTGAATCGATGGGATCAACTGTTCAAAATACTGGTCGCCCGCGTACCGTCAGAGTCGAAGAAACGATTGAACGTGTCCAACAATTAACAAGTGAAAATCCAACATTGTCTGTTCGTATGAGTTGTCAAGCATTGAACTAAAAAAGATCGTCTCTGCATATGATTTTAAAGCACGATTTACATCTTAAAGCGTATAAAATTCAAATAGTTCAGGAATTAAAGGAGACAGACTATGTTCAAAGATTGAATTTCGCAACGTTTATGCTTCATCGGTTTGATAATTTTGACATTTTATTCAGTGTCGAAGTAAATTTCCACTTGAACATGTAAGTAAACAAAATTGTCGTTAATGGTCAACGGAAAACCCCACGCAGAAACATGAGTGACCGCTTCGTAGTCCCAAGGTTATTGTTTAGGCCGCGATGTTTGCCAAAGGAATAATCCGCCCTTACTTCCTTGAAGATCGTAGAGGTCGAACACTATCTGTGAATACAGAGCGATACTGCGAGATTTCAATATTTTAGCTCCATCTTTGCTACAGTTCCATGGGTTCAGTTCAAGAACATGGTTTTAACAAGATGGCGCAACTTGTCACACATCAAATGATTCCATTGAAGCCGTAAAGGAGTTATTCCCCAATTTCGCGAAGTGATGATGTTAACTGGACACAACGCAGTCCAAACCTAAGTCCTCTGGACTATTTCTTATGGGGCTTTCTTAAAGAGGGTGTACAACATTAAGCCGAGGTCATTAATTTAATTAAAGCAGAATATCACAACAGAAATGGCATCGGTATCTCAGGTTTTGTGTCAACGTGTAGTGAGAAGTCTTCGCACAAGATTAGAAGAGTGCCAGGAACGTAACGGACACCATTTAAATAACAATATTCTTGTAGATAACTTTCCAATTACTGTAAATTGAAAATATTAACTTAAGTTTTCTTTGGATATTTTTTATTTCTTATTTATTTTACATTTCAACTGCACTCACACTTCCTGGACATCCCGTATATATATNTACTTAGGGTATCTCATTTAAAAGGACCATTTGTTTAAATAATTACTAGTCTTCAAAAGAAATGGGCGCCAAATTTCCTTCCAAACTAGGACAATTCATTAGAATCAATTTTGGAGTAATGGACCTTAAAAATTAAAAAAAAACATGAGATTCCAGGGCAATTAACTTTGAATTGTTGGTTCGAATTATTTAATGAGTTAAAAACAACACAAGGTTCCGTTAGGAAAACGCATATTAAAAATAACAAAACTAAATTGTTTATTCATTATCATTTACAGATTTCTTAAAAGCTGCCATGCATTCTTCTTTGTCATCCCAACACTCCCCCAAAATAACACAAAGACAATCTTGGCGATAAGTAACAACGTGTTTGTCTCCGCCACTGGTAAAATTTGCTTAAGGCACATCAAAATCGAAATACATTTGGTTTTACATTTAGTAGTTCATCTCTTAGCTTTGGCCTTCATGAATGAAATTAATGTTTGTTTTTTGTTTTATTAATGTTTAATTAGGCCAAATTAGCAGGACACTTGTCGCACACGTATTTCTTCTTCGCTACGCGCATTGACTTACTGGAAGCAGACCAGCTTTTACATATTACCTTTTCTAGCAAAGATCGCAGATCAGTCTCGATGGTGTAAAGCAGGTTCATTAGCCCCGTTAGGTCAGTCCCCCGGCCTTCGGAATTCTCGCCCCAGCTGTTGCCTTCGGGTATGAAATCGCTCGCCTCAGGAACCTCACGCTGCTCCCGAAAAGCGCCTTCCCCGTACGGTCTGGACTCCAGGTCCGTGTCTTATCGTCCAGAATTGTTAGAAATGTGGACGATCATCATTAACTCGTAATGATGCTCCGCTATTAATTCTCTATTGTTCTGAGAACTAATAACTCGAATACTTCGAAATATCGAAAGATTTGATGCACTAGCTCGCGTACATGAACAGCAATCGTCCGAAGTCAAGCGCACATCGAGTTGAACAGTGAATGATCACATTTCTGAATCAACCGTGAATTAAAAACTGAGTTGAATCTGCATCTCAGTTTCCGAACTAAATCTGAGTACTCTCAGCAACTGCTCGGTTCGGAACATCGTGAAAGACTGCTCGAACTTGGGAATAAAAATCGAGTACGTAAGTTACTAAGTGTTGCTAAGTAAGTGAGTAATGAATTTCTAAGTAAGTCTCTTTAAGTTAGTCCTTTTTAAGACAGTGTTTTTCCCTCCGCGATACCGTCTCTTTTATAAGTTCTTCCCCACCACAAGATTTTCGTACCGCCTCCATTGACCCTGGGTTTCAAAAAGAAAGAAAATTCTCCTGACGGATGCAAGTCGCCCACGCTCCCCCTTCTCTTTTTTTTCGAAATGTCATTATTTGTTTCCACACGTCTGCGTTTCTTCCAGATCATGCGTATGTAATTTTTCATCTTATATCATCTACACTTTTCCAAATGCGTCTCGCCTGAGACACATGCACCCTTACGTAAATAGTCGTTAGATCCTATCTTAATCTATGGGTCAACATCCGGCATCAGTAGCGATTCTCCGCGCGACTGTTTATTCCACATATCTTACTCAGGTCCCAGACGAGAGACCTGTCTTCTCATGTCTCTGTCTGGAGTTATATCCCCTCTTCCTAGGTCTGTTTACCCTGTTCGTTTACCCCTTCATATATTCCCCTCTTCTCATTGAATTTTATTGCGTCAACTCTAATTTCTTTTGGTATTAATATGCTTCGTCTCACGTCGATCTTTGTTTCTCTTAATTTAGACTGAAATTATTATATATATATAT